>VZUI01053060.1:0-113372 GCA_013401135.1 Cettia cetti
TAATAATAATAATAATAATAATAATAATAATAATAATAATAATAATAATAATAATAATAATAATAATAATAATAATGAAAACAATATGATTCTTTCTGGTTTTGCCACTCCAGATTCAGACATTTGCCTGTTTTTGTTTTGGCTATTTCTCTCTGAGCATACACACAGAGTCATGAATATTTGTAGATATTTTTAGATATAAATATATTTTGTAGCAACATATACACATTTCCAGTATAGACATTTTTAAAAGGGCATTAATTTCATACATTTTACATATCTGTAGGCACAGGCAGACAAAAGCATACATGCATAAAAACGTAATGTCTCTCCTCAGCAGTCAGATTCTGTGCCCTACAGGACTTCACCAGAAAAATTCACAAGGAAAATGCAGTTTTAAGTATCTTGCTGTAGTTGAAATTGCCCACTGGTTTTTAGACAAAGTGATGAAATTCAGGTGCAAGGGAGCCTGAATTTGGAAGTTGATGGGGTTTCAGTAGGAGGTTCTGATTTTTGGGGTTTTTTTTTTTGTGCTGTTGTCCAGTGTTCCCTTCATGTCTTAGTTATTTAAATCTCAGATCAGAGTAGGTGCCTGGCCCTTCACACCCCTACACATTGTCCACAGACTGATAAAATGAAATAAGCATCTTATCACTTTTGCAGCCTGCTTTACAGTACTGTATTTTTTCCTTTAGCCATTCCTGCTGTGTTTTTAAGTAATGCAATAATACCACTTAACCACCTCCTGTATAAAACTGGTTGTTGCATGAGAAGTGTGGTCATCTTCGGCTGCTGCAGTGTCCTTTAAAACCCCCCAGCCCTGAGACAAAGCCAGCCCCGTGCAGTTGCTGTGTGTGTGCAAGTGTATGCATGCAAACAGAACTCAATCTGTTACAAACACAGAAATTGGATCAGCCGAGAAACAAGCCCTGTGCCCTCGTCCTCCCCCTCTGCCCATCCCTAGGATAATAGAAGAATTGAAATTCCCATTTCCAGACTCACTACAGATTAATATGGTTCAGCATAGATACTTATTTCTCTGATAGTTTCCCATGCATCTTCCCAGTGAAGTTGATAGAAATTACTCCAGCAGAATGCGTAAAGCAGATGTTATCCCATTAATTAGCTCTGGACCTGAGCAGGCTCAAGACTTTTCCATTTTCAGGCCAATAGGAATTGGTCCCAGTGAGCGTGCTCCATATCCACATTTAGTATCATCTCATAAACAGCACTGAAAACACAGCAGGCCCTTGATGAAGATACATTAGCTTATTTCTAATTTAAAGTTTTGTTGCTTAACCTTAATGTAATTGGTCACTGGTGACCAACTGTTTGTTTAGCAAGTTGATGACCAAAGAGCTGTAATAAATTATAAAACTTACTGCTTAAATAGAATGAATGGCTGTTCTGTTAAAAGCCTTGCTTGTAATAATGGTAAAATAATTACACCTCAAACCAAGGAAGAACCGTGGATCTGAGAAAGCTACCAAAGTCTTTCAGATGAAGGTGTTTTCATTCTGCTTTAAAGGACATATAGAAATTTTTTTTTTTCCCTCAGTGCAGTGTCTTACATTGGCTGAATAGTCAACTTTCAAAGCTCAACCTAATATTGATTAAAAATAAATTGGTAAATCAAGATACTTTCTTTTTGAGAGGTTGTGGAGATTAAAGTAATTAACCAATTTTAGTGGTTAACAAGAAACAAAAGAAATTTGCACAAATAATTATATTCTGTACATCAATTCAAAGTCACTGCTAGACGTGTTAGAGAAGAGTTGATTAGCTGGTAGAATAACCAGGATAATAATCAACTATGGAAGTAAGTAATTGACACAACTTTAATGTTTAATAATGAATAGCATGCCAGGGGCAAAATAAAGGGAAATCTGCTTTCTGAGACCCAGTTCAGACCTAAAACTTCTTAGGCCAAATATAGCAATTGCTGGAGATTCCTGAACTGCTTTTGCAGTGCTGTAGTGCAAGTAACAGGTGTGGTTAAATGGCACAAGTGGCTGTATTAAATCTGGTGGTTCCTATGTGCTGCAATTTAATTTCCAGCCTTTTCCCTGCTGAAGACTTAGAGGCTGGCTTTAAAACTGCAGGAATGTAAGGAACACTTACTCTTCCACGGTTGTTCTTTGTTTCTCCAAGCGGCGTTCTATTAACAACCAGTTCATTAAATCAATAAAAGTCAGGAATAAGTGTATGATTTCCTTGTCTCAGAAGTGATAATTTCTCTCTCTCTAAATATTTGCATTTAAAATTTGGGCTCCCCTCCAAATGCCCTAACTTCACAATAGAGAAATCAAATCTATTTTTTTTTAATCCTTGTATTTTACTTCTTACAAGGATCTTCCAATAATTTAAACTATTTACAGTGCCTCAAAGATCATTATTTCCCTGTGACTCCTCAGAGAAATATTGGAGCCACTCTATTTATTACTGACATTAGATTTACCTTTGAAGACTGGTTTACAAAATGGAGACATTAGGGTGGGAAAGTCATTATTTTTTGTACATTGCTTGGAATGGTAAGTTTCTGTGTGTACTGTATTAGAGTAAACACTGCTGTAGCTGCTCAGTTTGTTATGGAAACTTGAAAAGCAGATGCATTAAGGTATTTTGTTTTTAAAAATACACGGTTCTTTAGAAGGAAAAATATAAATACTGTTTGGGGGCTTGTCACGAATGTATATTTAAAAATAACACACCCCCCCCGCCGCCCCCCCCCCAGAAATGAATAATAATGCTTTTTGGTGTTGTAAATGGAGGCAGAGAATTGCTAAACCAATAGAAAAGCAGGTGGGGTAACACATCCTGATTCTTCTAATTGAGGCTGTAAAGAAAGATGAGAGATATGTGCACTGTTTGTGTCACAGTAGTTGTGATCTGTGAAAATAACTTCAGAGCAGCCTTCCCTAATATTAAAATGTCTCTGTTGCTGTTGAACTAAAAATCAATACAGCTCACAATTTTAATAAGGAACATGAATCTGAAAATGTGTTTAGTATCAGGTTATATAAACACACCCTAATGAGATACTATAAAATCCATCACATTAAAGGCTGGTTCCTACAAGGTATATTAGCTTAAAATGTTCAATATATTAGGTCAGTGTACAACACTACACATAACAAAGCAGGTCTGTCAAGGCAAGATGCATGTTTTGCCCCTTAAAACTGTTATGTTTTGCACATTTTATAAGGTTCTTTGAATACATGAATAAGATAAGTTATTCCCATCTCTTTCTTAAGCAATCTCAGAAATGGCTGTGACCTGAAATTGGAAATCTTGTAAACACCCATCCGAAGAAAATGTGTGCAGTTCTGTCTTAAAGAGATGGTACACGTTTAATTATCCCAACTTCTTGGAGGAGAATACTATTAACATACACATTAGCATCGTCCCATTGGTTCCTCCTGCTGCTCCACCTTAGGGGCAGCAATAGGAGCTAATCTTATTGCTCCCATGCGCATAATAATGAAATTTTGTCTTGTCTCTAAGGCGGTGTTCTTTGGTCTAAAGTACAGTGGGAAACATTCCTCTTTTTTAGAAAATTTCCTGACCAACTCAGGTTTAAAAAAGATTTGAAAAATTAAAATTCTTCCTGTGTGAATGCCGGAGCCTGCAGAACGTGTTGCTTTGACTTGCGAATCAAAATTAAGCAATTGTGCAAATAAATTACTCTGTATTCACATATGGAATACAGTGTACTGGGGCTGTTGGTGTATTCAGCTCTTTGAAAAACTGGAAGCTGTGGATTTTGTTATTTTATCCTGCAGTGTCCATATAGGCTATTCTCAAAGAATAACATAAGAACAAACAAAAAGAGATGGTTTTAATATAAAGTACCTTTGCCTTTTCCTAGCAGTGTTCTACGGACTATAATGGGGAGAAGAATAAAAAAGCACAGGCAAAAAAATACATGTGAATTCAAGGCTACTGAATTAAGGGAGGTTGTACCAACATTTCCCCCACTGTACATTATTTGTATTCAAGGTTTTTGAAATGACATTGTAATCTGATGATGCACCAGCCTATTATATTGTCTAGCAGGACAAATATCCTTGCGTTTTCTCTGTAGAACTAACACAATTTTTCCATGTCAGAGGTGCATAATATCCTGGCGGTCATAAGGAATGATGCTATTAATCCTCTTGGGCAATCTCCAGGTCTGATTATTAGGGAAATAAATTTGCATGCTGCATATGAGCTAGGTGAATCACCGAAAGCACAAATTATATTTCCTGACAGCAAGTTAGAGAATGGAGTCACATCGCTTTTTTATCTTTTTTTTTTTTTTTTGTCTGAAAGCTATAGAATTTCAATTCATTACATGAGATTGGTTAGAATTCAAGTCTCTTTTTAAGTTGATATTAAGTTGAGTCTGTTATCTCTGTGAAGGCTAGTAGGTTCCCCTGAGTATCCACCTAATCACTACTTAAAAAAATCGAAACGTATAGTTAGTGTCATGATTTAGGTACCAGAGCCACTTTATTTATCAGTGCAGAGTGAGATAATTTCAATTTGAGGCTCTGTAGCCCTCATGAATTTAACCATTTTGAAAGCTTTTTTTCCCCTCTCTCTCTCTCTCTCTTTTTCTCTCTCTGCCCCTTTTCCCCCCTCCTTTCTGTGCATATTGTAATAATGGTTATTCTGGGCACCTGTTTCGCCATGCTCTGTGCATTTCTCAGACTGCTTTATCTATCACATCATATATATATTCCTGGTGTGTTTTGAAGATTTTTTTGTTGAAATGTTATTTGGATTTCAGTTAAGAAAATTTGGCTGTGTTCTCTATGCCAGGAGTACTGCCAGGCATTTCTGCTTTTCAGATCAATGATAAATGTATTTTTATTATTTTTACCGTTTGGCATCTGAGCAACCTTTTTGCATTATTAAATCTGAACAGGGAGAATGATAGCAAATGAGAGGAGAAAAAATGGCTTTATGTCCTGATGTATTAATTAAGCAGACATTTATTTTAATCACAGTTTTATGGATGTTGTAAAAAGGTATTTTTTCATCCGTGATATACATCCATATATGATAACTTTTGTGAGCCTTTTTGGAAATACCCAGGTTTTTTAGATTGGAAAATTGGGATCACTGGTCCTATGCTGTACATGCAGACAACAAGCACAAACACGCCCTGGGGTGGTGAGTGTAGAGGGATTCAGCTTGGAATTGAGTGAGGAATGTCTCGGTTGAAGGTGGGGGGCTATAACTCCAGAGGGATCAAGTGCAGCCTGGAATTTGGGGGACTCTGAAATCCTCTTGCTCCTCACTGGAGCTGAGCCAAGCTCAGAGACACAGAGAGCCCCTGCGCTGGTCAGAGCTGGTGCTGTGATTGAAACAACACGAGCCAGGTAATGTGTCTGGTAATGCCAAATCTGAAGTGTTCTTAATCATTTACTTATTCATGAAGTGCAAACAGCAGTACTGGAAGGGATATATCTCTGACTCAGATTTCATGTGTTGCCAAATATACAGCAAAGGAAGCACTTTTAATCATCTTACATGAAACCTATTTAGGATTTGTCTATTCTCTCATCCGTTGGGTTTCTTTATGCTTCCTGAGCAGAGCCGGTGCCATTTATTTCCAGAACAAAGGTCCTTTTGTTTGTTTTCTTTTTCTTTGTTTTATTAATTTTCTGCTCAGCACTTGGGTTGTGCTGCTTCACAGACAGGAAGTATTTCCCACATTTAGGAAAAGGAAATAGCCTTTGGAAAAAATTCAAAGAAAGTCCATTGGGGAGTGACTTGCCTGTTCAGAGTGTTATTTCCTATTCCTGAATAGAAACATCAGACTTATTTTTGGCATCAAATAGCAGTGCTGCTATAAACACTAGCCTCTTTAATTCCCATTTTGCAGTGGACACTTATACTGGTAACAGAGTGTTTGTTGCTCTCCTGAAATAGGGATGGGTGATAAAAGAAGGAAAATCTTAACAAAACTGCAAAAATGCCTCTCACCTGTTGTCTGTGACCTAGACAAGGTCTCTCTGATACTGCTGAGCCCCAGCAAGGAAAATGAGGGACCTATTTAAACATGAGTTGTCTGTGATTTTGGAAGTTGTCAGCCTGGAATCCACCAGCTCCATGACAGTTCCTGTCACAGGGCTGCCTTTCCTCCATCTGCCAAGGAGGAGGAGGAGGAGGCCATTAGGAGAATGATGGGTGTTTTAATGGGCACTCCTTATGAAGAGGGGCTGGAGCACAAGGCCATCTATGTCTTTATAAATTGTAATAAGTACATATTATCAGCTGGTGATAACACAGAGAGGAGGGAATATAACGATGCCCAGTTGTGCTGCTTCTCTCCAGCAGCAAATCCCAAACAGTGTGTGGATAAGAAAGGGCAGGGTGGGGAGAGTCACAAATGAACCAAAGGATGGCAGCTAATAAAGTTTTGCTTCAAACTTTATCTACTAGTAGCTATCATCACCACACAGTGAAAATACACTCCTGGAAAGAGAACGAGTGAGTTTTGAACTTGAATAGATAGAAAGGAAAAAAAATCAAATTGAAAAGATTAAAACCAGGAGTTTCTCCGGGAAAAAAAAAAAAAAAAAAAAAAAAAAAAAAAAAAAAAAAGTTATTCCTTTGGATTTCTCCTTGTCTGTTAATGTCCATGGACCTTGCATCTGGCAGATCTCTGCCAACACGTGAGGGAAACCTGCTTAAATCAATTGTGTCTGTATGTTGTGTGTTGTCACTTCTGTGTGTGCCAGTGCACTGGGATTTAGTGGGGCAGCTTCTTCCACTGCAGCATCTAAGACACCACAAAATCAGAGTAGTTTGCCAGATGGAGCTTTCACCTTCGTTATGGACACTGAAAGTTCATAAGTCTAATGTAAATATGTATAAAGCAAAGCATGTACAAAGCAAAGTGTTGATCTTGGTTTCTCAGCTGTTCCTCAGCTCTTAGGAACATGAGCAACCTGGAAATCAGCTGCTTTGGTTGAGGAAAGCAACTACAGTGCCTGAACTCCTGTGTTGCCCCTTAAACTTAGAATTGTCAGTCTGCAGATGCCAATATCTTGGTTTAGTAGGATGAAAAATCAGAAGACACTCTAAAACCCAGAAACAGAGATGTAGCTCCTCTTCTGGTTTCTTGTTGCGAGTTTGAAGAGATGGGGATTCATGAGGCCTCGAAGGAGCTGGTTCTGGCTGCCGCTTCTGGGATGTGAACAGAAGAGGCTGGCACACACAGCACTACATCTGCCTTGCTTCTGGAGGCATCCTAAGAAGCAAGAAGAGGAAGTGAAAGGCAGAGGGAAAGTCCTGAACCAATCCCAAGCAAGCCACAAAAGCCCCCAGCCTGGAATATGCCCCCCAGCCTGGATGTGTCAGGGCAAGGCTTCCTGCATCTGTGCCACTACCTGCAGCCATGTGTGGCTGAAGGCTCTGCCTGGCGTCCTGGGCAACCACTGTGTGCCATCAACTTCTGTTCAGTGACCTGTCAGAGCAGAGAAGGAATTTCACATGGCCTGAAAAACTGACAGAACAGTTCACCTTTCAGGGAAACATAATATTTTGTGATAAGGAGCTTATGTTAGTTTTCTTAACAAATAGCCTGAAAGCATTTCTGTCTGTGGCATTTCTAGATGTGATAAGTTGAAGGAAACATCCTTGACCATGACTTAACAAAACAGGCCATTTGTTTCATGGGGTAGCTGTTTCCAGAAATGTAAATAAATGGCAACTTAAGGATGATATAAAATAAACGATCACAGAGACAGCCCAGAGCAGCATTGTTTCAGAAAACACAAGGCACTATTTATGGAGCTGTAAACAGAGGAGTGTGTTTATTATTGCACTTGGAATTAAATCAGAACGCCAGAAAGCTGAAGTTTTGGGAAAGATCAGCCCACATTTAAGAAGCTCTTTGGTGGGGTTACTGCTCATGCTGTGTGTTTGTTTTGAACAGAGGCAGCCTGTTTTGTGAGGGCAGTGGACCTGTCTGGCAGGGCCTCATTCTGCCATTTATTTTGCCACCTCCTTGACGTGAGTGAAGCTGAAGGGGGGAGATGGTGAGCACAGCTAGGGGCAGAACACATCCAGATTTCATTTTGTGTCCATGTCTCAAATATTTTTAGAGTGTAAATTGAGAGCCAAGGGTGTCTCTGTAGAAGCAGGTCCTGGTCAGAGCCCCACAGCCAAACCTTTGTGACCTTCTCTGTGGCTCACAGCCAGAGTTGGAGTATCCTGAGCCAAACCTGGTGGGATAAATTTAATCCAAGCCTGTTTTTTTGGCTGTGGTTATTCGGGGTGGATTTAGATGGTTTTGTTCTAGACAGAACCTTGCTCTTTAAGAAAGACCCACCACCCCCTCTGCCCAATTAAATAGCATTATTGGTAATTCTGTGGCACATGGTTTGAAACTACCACACTCTTATTAACGATCTTGGTAATTATTGGAACTATTTTTTTGCAAGTCTCACCTGTACCATATGTGCCCCTCTCAAGGAAACATGCTTGGCTCATCTAATACAGTGTTGTAAACTGCCTTACACACCCCTTAAACTGAAAATGCCTTTCGCCCCACTGTTTTACTAGTATTCCTAAACTATTACACCACATTTAAAAATGAATTGTGTGCAATGACATTAGAGAAGGGGGTTAGGTTTTCTGAGCTGCTACCAGTGACATATGACTGTAGTGACAGACAGTCAGCAGTATTCAAACTGAATTAATCTGAAAAAGCAGCAGACTTCAATGAGGAGTTTAGGAGGAGGCTGAGCAGCTACATATTTACAAAAGGGATGTCACTGAACTGTCTTTCTACCCAGGGATAGCCTATGGCTACTTAATACTTTTAAACCAGTAGTGGAAGGATTAAATACACCTGAAGTCAGGTCTTTGAGGCCATTTCCCTCTTGTGCTTTCTTTTCCTTACTTGAGTTGCACCTCAGCAGCTATTTTTTTGAAGCGCTGTGAGAAAGGGTGGGTATTCTGATACCTTTTATTAGAATTGCACAGAAGCAGGAGAATCCTCACAGAGATGCAGACTCCTTTTTCTGTTGCCTTTGAAAAGTTAAGACACGTGAGGTTACACAAGACACACACACTGCAGTGGAGAAGGAGGGATATGGTAATAAAGGTGATAGTGATACCTTAATTTAACAAATATGCAGTGCTAATTATGTAAACATGTGAGAACTCTAAAATCTTCTCATCATGTGTGTCACACAATTGAAACATTTTACAGCGTAATTCGAGATTATACAGTAATAATGTTATTTTATATTGGCTAGTTGACAAGCATAGGCCAGGGCTGTCTATCAAACAAAACTGTTGTGCCAGATTGTATCTTGGTGATAAGCACAAAAGAAAAGCAAGTCAAATTCTGTTTACATAATAATCATTGAATCAGACTTAGGTCTGTACTGCAGACACTGCTTTAACTGACAGTGGTAAGGGGAAAAACACCCCTCTTTGTAATTGGGTGGGCCACATTTTGAACAAAGTAATTTCCACAGAAAGTTGCTACAAAGCTCCACATCCCATTTTGCAAATGTACCTAAGAGATCAGGTTCCATTCAGAGGCATTTAGGTGGCAATAGCTTTTCTCTTTTATAATTTTTAAACTTTCCCCCCCCCCGCTTTTTGCTCACAAACATTGGCATAGATGCATTGAAATCTACTGGGATTCTAACACCATAGCTGTTTATAGAGCTTTAGTTGTACTTTTCTGTTAACAGGATGCTTTCATGTACAAAACAAAAAGAACATGGTAAACAAATTAGGAAACCTGGGCAGGTTTTGTGGCAAAAAGTAGAAAACAACGCTTTCCCCACTCTCAAGTGTGCACTATATCTGGCACTATTTTGCTCTAAGTCTCTCCATGTTGTATCCAAAATTCTCTTCCCCTTGCCACCATGGCAAACTGTTCCCAAAATCCAAGTCTGAAATCCTGGCCTTGGTGAGGACAGTGGAGGTGCCAACTTCAGGTCAGCACAAAGGGATGTTGCTTTAGAGGTGCCTGGTGAGATTGGACTATCACTCTATCAAGCCCCAAATGCAGCTTTCGGGAATACTCAGTACCAAATTGCTCAAGGGAAGACACAGACATTTTTTATTGCCAAAAGAGGATGTTTCTCTCCAACCTCCATCAGCCCATGGTTCATTTCTGTCACAAAGCATTAGGGGTTTCAGCCTTTCTAAGATACTTATCTTAATCCTAGCTGGGATGTCCTCATTATTCACATAAGCGTCTAAATTAAACTATTTTATATCATATTAAGTCCTTAGCCAGAAGGATATCTTGTGGCAATCAGTTCCATAGGTTAATTATGAACTGTGTAAAATAATATTTCCCCTTTTGGTTTTTAAAGATGTTGTTTTTCAGTGTTGTTGCATTAGGAGGAAAGAACTCTAGGACCAGGCAATTGATCTCTTCTGTAACTTTCATTAACTCTCTCATGTCCCCTTTTTATTTGTCTTCAATAAACTAAGCAGCCCCAATCTTCACAGTCCTTTCTTCTGCCACTAATCATTTTTGTTGCCCCTTCCTATTTCAGCTTTATGGGTTTTCTGGGTGAGTTGATTGCAGCTTGGTACAGCATTTCAGATACACTGTCCAGTTACTCAGTGATGTGGTAATTTAGTATTAATTCCTATCTTGCTCTTTACGCACCCCAACAACATATTTACTTTTTTCGACTGCTGCTCTCAGTTCTTCAGCTTTCTCATTGATTTGTTCAGAGCAGCACATGTTTTCTCCTCCCTCTCTTTTTCCCAAGTGGTTGGTTAATTTACAACCTAGCCTTGTCCATGAGTTTTGAAAATTATTCATTCAAATATGCATTACCTTGCATTTATGAACAGTGGATTTCATTTGTCTTCATGCTGCGCATCTGTCTAGCTTTTCTAATCTTTTGTAATCATGAGTAACCTAAATATTTTTGCGCCCTGTGCAAATTTTGTCACCTTCCCCTCTCTTTTCCTGAACGCTAATGAATATATTAAGCATCCCCAGTCCTAATACTGACTGCTGAAGCACTTCGTGGTGAGCCTTTTAGCAAGCTAGCAATCAACAATTTATTTCTACCCTTTTGTTTCCATCTCTGGCTGGCTTTATTTAACATACAGATTTATTTTCAAGGCCTTGCTATTTCCAAGTGTTCTGCTGAGAGCCCTCCCACAGGGTGTGGGAACAAATGCCTAACTCTGACATTGGATGTCCAGTGATACCCAGCACTGCAGCTCCAAAACAGCATTCACAGGTCTGTTAAGGCTGCAAACATGTCAGCTGCGGTGCAGACGAGTGGACTGGATCAGGAAATAGAGGTGCAGGCACTGGCAGGTTTGGCTGCCTTATTCATATTCCCCCCCAAACTAAAAAGAGAGGAGAGAGAGATGGATTTATGCAGCTCACTGAAAAAAGATTTTTTTCCCTTGCCTTCCCCAGTTAAAAGCTTTCAAAACAGAGCTGCCAGCCAGCCAGGGTAAGTGGATATATAGCATGGGGCTCCTTTCAGTAAGACTGATGGTTTGCACTGAGGTTCCAGGAGCAAAAGGAAAAGCCAGTCCTGCTTCCCAGAACTGGTATTTGAGTTATCTTTCACCCACTTGGTGACCACCTTTCACAAAAGACAGGTGACAAGCCCATAGTGCTGCCTGCAGCTAATTGCACAGTGTTTGGTGCTGCAAGGTGCATCATATGATGATCTTATCACCATCATCACCACCTCAGGCTCAGATCTGAATGTTGCTGGAACATAGGGAACAATGGTCAAACCCTGCTTTGTTCTTCTCACAGGGTGTTAATGGCCTGGGTTTGGTCTTGTCATTATACAGCATTTACCATAATTTTAATGGGTTGTAGTTTGTTCCAGTTATTGAAATTAATTCTCTTACAGCTCCTCTGCCGAACAGAGACACGTTCAGTTAGTGGATGGGGAATTGGGGCAAGGAGAGGCTCTGGCTGCTCTCTGAAAAGGCTCGTGGCAGGCAGAGCAGCAGCTGGAATCTCTCTCCCAAGTCCTAAGGAGGACCTGCTCTTTAATTTTGGTTTTCCCAGGAATTCGGAGATTATGGTGCTGGGAAAGCCTGTGTCAGTTTTCATCACGGCCGTTGTTCCCGAATCCCCAGCCATCAGCCCCTCTCCCAGCTCCCTTCCCTGCGTGGGCTCTGCTTTCTACCCTCACTCCATTGTGTACTTGAGTGGTGCAGAGGTGCTCATACTGTAAAGCTGTTATTTTCGACTTTTAATAGTATTTTGCAACTCATTTCCTGTTTCTTAGCTGACAGCCATTCCAGAAGTAATCTTTGGCAGGTACTAATTTGGGTGATGACCACTTGATCTACATTTTTGGTGGGTAATTACTGAGTCAGAAGTGAACAAATTTGATATCTCCTGACAGTCAGTCAGGCAGGCATTTTTATTACCCCCTCATTAGGGATTCATGGGTAGTGAAATGCTCTGAATTTTGTTAGTTCTCTCAGACACAGGAAAAATCTGCCTGTTAAGCACCAGAAGTTACTACTTATGTTTATTTTATCACACTTACATGGTCCAAAATACATTGGCACTTTGAACAACAACTTCTTTAAGGCAAGGTGCTTTGGCAGAATGAAACCACCACAGGATCAAAAGTCCTATGGCTTCTGAACCTGGGCACAGTCCTGTGTCCTATGGCAAATCTCTTCCACAGAGATTTGGGTTGTTTCACAGCAGTAAGTGAATCTCAGAAGATTTGTAGGCCTGGTTTGGAAAGTTCACAGACTGACACTGAGTCTCTCCAAACTGCAGGAGCCAGATTCCCTGGTTTGCTCTGGCAGCTTTGCCTCACTCTGGTGATATAAAGCAGCTGCAAATCCCCTTGTGCTGCCCGGCTCAGCCAGGTTTGTGGTGCCTCACATTGCCAGAGCACACCAGTGAGCCTTGCCCTCCAAATTGCCTGTGTACATGGAATTGGGCTGGATGTCTCCTGAGAAAAGGAGGCTAGTCTGAGATTATCAGCACAGCTTGCTTCCTTGCATTACTTTGGCACCAGGCTCTGCTTCCCGTAAGACCTTGTGCAAAAGCGAGCAAAAAGAAAACATAATGTGGGAAGAAATAGCCAGACTTCTTTTCAAATGTCAGAGAGATTCAGATTTATTTTGAGTTCTAGAAGAAATGTGGGAAAGGGATATTTGCCAGATTCTTGGCCTCCCCATCTGGCTTCTATGAACTACCTTTTTATTCCTTCTTTCCCCATAAGTTTTCCCAAATCACGGAGCTCAAGTCCCCACAGCAACTCCCCCGAGAACCAGCTTAAGTAGACTGAGAATCTAAATAAAACCTGATCGTTGTTTTTGAACCAAGAAGCAGCTGGTACAGTGCCTAGTTTTTCCATTTTCCTTCCAAAATATCTAAAGATACTCAAGTTATCTTGAATGTGACAAGGTGCCTGAACCAGTACTTTTCCTGGAACTCTCAATAAAGCCTTCTTTGCCTCCATCCTTCACATCTCATTCCACAGTGAGCCCTTCTGTGTTTGTAGATCATGGTTCTCTTGGACTTTTTCCTGACTCCTTGTTCGCACTCAGCTCTCCATCGCTTTTGGTTATCCCTTGGCACGTGGAGTCAGCCTCCGTCAGCTGTGCTTGTAGGATCATTGCTTTGGTGACAGCACTGAGGGTGGTTTTATTGGGGTTTAGCATGTGCCTCTTCAGTTTCTTTTGAGCAATATTGATTAAATACATTTAGTCTCTTAATGTGGTTTAAATACATAGGGTGTCTTGTGCACTCCCTCCACAGAGAGGACAGAAAACCAGTCCCCAAGAATTCCATCAGAATTCATTAGGGTTTTGATGAATTGCAACTGCTAGGAAATTGTCTTCCAGGACTTGGAAATTAGTCAGTACTGAGCAGTACAGATGTCAAATCACCTAAAGAGAATAAACCTGAAACCTGAAAAATACTGTCTGAGAGAATTGTCTGCACCATAAGTCTGGAGAAATGCTTTAGAAAGGAAAGAGTAAGGAAAAGAAAATCCCTTCAAGAAGGCATTGGGCATCCCAGAGATGTGACTTTACTTTCTTGTTCTTCTGAAGTGCTTCCTGAGGGGAGTGTGCGCATACAAAATTAGCGGGGAGAATATCGATTTTAGTCTCTGAATTTGATTTCAAGGTTTGGATTGATTCAGTCTAAATACATTGAGTTTGAAAGAGATTCAGCCATTTATTTCTAAGTGGCATTTAAAATAAATATTGCTCTATATTAATCTAGTGAATAGTATTGTAAGTGCCACAGTTTATGCTTATTACACTTATTGAACAGGCTCTAGTATCTCCTATAGAATAAATGGTGGAAATAGGAAAAAATTCTTTTGATTCTTCCAAACTGTATCAATCACTTCCTGCACTGAACATCAGGTCAATATTGGAGGAAAACCATGCACAAATCTATTGCCACCATTGGCAATGTGATTTTCTTTTCAATTGTGAAAACTATATGTGTATCCTTTGTTTTCTGATGGAAGAAAGTATCTAAATATCATTTTGTGTGCAGTAGGGCAGAGACAGTGTTTGGAAAGCCCACTTCTGGAGATTACTGGAGCAAGTGGTGCTTAAAGGTGCTTGAGCTGGTGGGATTGGCCATGGATGACAGCCAGCAGCAGCCTGGTCTGTTTTTTGGTGTTAGTCTGTAATTCTGAATCTTTGAGGGTGTTTGGATGTGAGATTTTGGTTGGATTTTTTTTTTTTTTTTTTTTCCCCAAGGCAGGAGCCATTGTCTGTTTGCATTTGGGCTTTTGCTAAAATTGGATTTTGAACCCCAGATTCAGGCTTTGATTTAAAACACTAAGGTTGCCAATCACAGAAATAATTGCCAAAGTTAAACTGATCCAGAATTAATTTTGGATCCTGGCTACTGTAGAGTTCCACAGATTCTAATATCTGCTTCAGATCCATCAGGAAGCTGCTCTTGATGCTATAGGTTTGATTATATGGCGTTTCATAGGGAAAAAAAAAAAAAAAAAAAAAAAAAAAAAAAAAAAAAAAAAAAAAAAAAAAAGAGGGATGAGTAATAAAAGTGTGTAAAAGGGAAAAAAAGGGAAAAGAAAGTGTAGAATAACAACATCTGGGTGTTCTTTGTGGACTGGAAGATTTGTTTCCCCATTGATACTTGGGAGAGAGGAGTTATTCTGGGAGTAGGGAGAATTTCCCATCAGGGAAACCTCTGCTAAACTTATCCTTTTTGCAGTTTGAGAGAGTTTTTTTGTGGATTTTTTTGTTGGTTTTTTTCTCACCGTATCTTCACATGCTTCAGCACCTCCTGCTTTAGGGAGAGGACCACTCAAGTAATGTGACATTTATGACCCTGCCACAATAAGAAAGTCCTGAAGAACTCACTCCTGAAATGTTACCTGAAAGGAACTCAGCCTTTTTTGGAGTTCATACAACTTGCATCATCATTTCAATCTGATTAATGCTAGTAATGGTGCATAGAAGAACCTAATCTCTTCTTGTTGTGTCTATACTATGCAAAGGGAACAGGAATCTTAAAAAGCAAGGAAATATCACATATAACTCTTCTGCCTTTATTTGCTGTGATTCTAATTCAATTTGTTTACTCAACAGAAGAGATGAAAAGATTTCTCAAACAATACTTTCATATAACCCAGTCTCTTAAGTTGCACTGTGAAATTTTCAGGTTTTTTGTAGCTTCCCTGCAATTTATCTTCACTAGAATAACTCTAAACCAGCTTCCACCATTCCACCCTAAAAGCTATAATTTCATTATGTTATCCTTTTCCCTTTCCCCTCTTTGTTCCCTTGTACAGTTATCCAGTGTAAAGGAAAGCATTTAAACACTCACTTGATTCCACAATGTCAATGAGACTCAAACATGTGCTTAAGTGCCTGCTGAATTGGGGCCCTGATTTACATCATAAATCCATCACCCTCGCTGAGGCTCATCACTGGAAGCTCTCCCAAACTTTATCACTCACCCTCTCCAGCCTGCAGAACCTGGAGAGGTTCCTGCCTCCTGCTGCCCCACTCTCAGGGGAGGGTACAAACCAGGCCCTATAGCTTTTCCCCACATTTAAACAAGTTACAGGAAGATTATTGGAAGCTCTCAGCCAGGTTACGTAATCCATAAAAGTATGAATGGTTTACAAATATTTAACAAGTAAAAAACTAATTGTGTGGCTCCTGTCACAATGAGGGCAGGCTCAGAAATGGTATAATCAATATGGGAATGTTAGCTGTAATGCAGTCTGTCAGCTTTTTAACCAACCAAAAAACTCCAGCAAGTCTATAAACAGCATTGACCCTCTCTCTGCTGAATCCTGGCTGTGCCAGCAATATTTTCTTCTCATTATGTTCCATATTAGCAGTTGTCTGTCATGGGGTCTTTTGAATACTTTTATTAAAGAAACATCTATCCAGTGAGCTGATCTTCAAGTATGGAAGCTAGGAAGGAACTATCATAACCAGAATTTTAGCCAATTCCCAGAAAGCCAAATTCCATTTTAGACCCCAAGTGACTCTTAAGAAGTTCATGGGAAGATGTTCTACTTTGGCTACAAAAAATCACTCATGGTTAAGGTGAAGGATGTGTTTAATGTTTTGTTAGACAAGCCTTGTGTTTCACCTTTGCACTATTGCTACCTGCTAGCTATGATTATTTTGGCTATATAGTTATATCAGTACATATTTTTATATAATACATATTCTATTTTGGGCTAGTAATTTCTAAAGAGGAGTAGATTTCCTCCAAAAGAGTCTGCCAGCAGCAGCTTGGTGATATTGGGTGTCATGGCTCCTGGGTGCACAGAAGATGGAAGTTTGAACCCTTTCTGCCCGACAGAAACTACTGAAATCTGACTACACCACATAGTGCAGGAAATTGTTTTCTTATGAGGTGCATATGTTTTAAAAGAAGCAACATTGCCATGTATTTTACATGGGTTATTAAATAACTGTATAAATTTAATGATTCAGATGTTTTGCATTATAACCTGGCATCTCAGGAGGCATGAAAATAGCACAGTAGGAAAATGTCATTGCATACTTCATAGGCAGAGCTGTTAACAAATGGAAATCCTTTTATAACTACAGAAGAGATCCATCTTTAGTCCCCTGCCTGTCTCAACCTTCCACTGGTCTTCTGATGTGAATAAACTGTGACTAACGTTCAATAGTAACGAGGCTGTTGGAGCTGCCAGAAATCTTTACTTACTTAGAGAAAAAGAAAATATTTCTAGTTTTCAATTATTATCAGTGCATGAAAATGGCAAGAACTCTGTTTTGGCATTCACCTCAGGGAGCAGAGGGAGCAGATCACCATCATCTGATCCCTTGAAAAATGGATGCTTTCTAACCTGGGAAGTTTAAGCACAGATCATCAATATTTCTGTATGTAAAGTGCTGGGTGGGTATTGCTCACCTTGATTTGTTGTTTGTTAGACTAGTTTTGGTTGGTTACAGCATTATACATTGTGGGAACTTTATTTATTGCCACTGTCACAACAAAGCAAAGCTGCTATTATGTTATAACAAACTAAAGCTACATTTCTAAAACATCACATCTACCCAAACTACAGCGCTGTAACACCTAATTTACAGTTTTTTCCAATTGCATGGACACTGGAAACGTAAAATAATGGTAAAAAAAGGTTTCATTGGCTCATCCCAGCAGAAGTCCTTTCTGCTGTGGCTGTTCATCATGCAGGAAGGCAAGAAAAATATATTGTCTGGGGTGTTTTTGTAGGGTAAGTGCACAAAGACACAAATATTGGTGCAGTCAAATGCCCTGTGAGCCCCTGGCTGGATGATGGCTCACCAGGATCTGCTGGGGTGGGAAGAACTGCAGATAAACACAGCTCTGTGCGCCAGAGGGTGCAGGGACAGGTCCTGTGGAAGGAAGAACCCTAGGAAAAGACCTGTGGAGGGATGAAATGAGTGCTAAGAGTGAATCTGCCGGTACTCTCCACTCTGGTCAATTTTCTAGTGCTAAAGCACAGCATCCCAATGGGAAACTGGTGGCAGCTGGAGGCATTGAGGAGGTTGTTTCATTGGGATGTTACTGGTGAATCTTGGTCCTGGGTGCAGCTGCTGCTTTCCCATTTTACCATGATATTTTTCAATGCTCCTGCACCTTAGATTGATCTTGTAGTATTCACAGGCATTTGAAAGGGCACTCCTGAACAATATGTTTTGGTGTGGTAAAATGTTTGTCTGTGTCTGGAAGAGTTGGCAAGAGGAGCTTGACAAACAATTTGCAGTTAATAGCTTACTTGATTTTTTTTTCCCCCCCTTTTACTTTTTGGCAGATAGTTCTGCCGACTCATAAATTTGCTGTAAATAACTCCGAAGAGCAGGAAGCACTACAGCAGTTCTTGAAAAAGTCAGAGTAGCAAAAGAATGTGACAAATTCAGTAGCTGAGCCATCAGGATACAGAGAGCAGGTATCAAGCTGTGCCATATGTACAGTCACGGTTGGCTTGGAAAGTCTCCTCTCGTAAAACCAAATTGTTCCACTAGTGAGTGAAGCCAGGAGCCTTTTGCCTACAAAATTAAATTGTTCTCTTTTTTTCCAAACCAATTGCTTTTTTTGTTTCGTTTTGTTTAATGAAACACCAGGCAGAATCTCATTTTTCTCCTCCAGCTCTACCTGTCTTTTTCCTCTTATTTCACCCATCCCCTGCCCTTCTTCTACCTCAGGGCAAATGGAAAATCTCATCTTCTTTTTAAGCTATTTATCTTCTCCTTCCCAAAACAGTCTCCTCCAACCCTCGCTGTCTTCTGCCAATATGACATTGGACAAGTAAAGAGAAATGGCCGGGGGACCTGGAGGGAGGCTGAGGACTTGAACAGTAACCAGGTTGTTCCCTGGCTGACAGAGTCGAGTCTGGCTGAACCTCGCTCTGGGAGAGACAGCTCAGGCAGGGAAAGATGAGATCCTTTTATTTTCCCAAGATTATGCGTTTAGATTGATGCCTAAACTAAGGAGATGGGCCTGCTTATTGTAAAGCAGCAGATATTGATGAGTCACCCATACAGAAAACTCCTGTCCTCCTTATAAATCTGAACCTCTTAGAGCCTGCAGGGGGCTCATATTTGGACATTTCCCCCTTCAACATCATTCTTCTGGGCACTGGAGTCTCCAGGTCTGTGGAAGGCAATGTTTATAGTGAGTATGTAGTGGCTTTGCTTGGTCTTAATACAGGGTTTGGATTGCTCAAAAATGGTGAGGATCCCATCACCTGCTACTGTACAAGTGTTTGGCTACTGGTAAAATCTCAGACCCAGTCCTGCAAGGCTCCTGCTGTGCAGGTGTCCCTCAGAAGGAATTGAACAATCCCACCAGCTTCAAGACAAGGGATAACAAGACAAGATCTTTCTATTGCTTTCTGCACAATGATGGAGTACAGTTAGGTTGAACAGTGTAATATCTTGCAATGTCCCTTATTATGAGAATGCTTGTCCTGGCTTGCACTTTGTTTGGAAGACTGTAAGTGAAGTGAATTTGGCTTAGGTGTGTTGAGGTGTGTTGCTGTTGAACATGCATTTAGTGGCTTCAATCCTGAGAATTTTGACTGCCAAGCATACAAAACAGAGAGATCTGGCCTTAGAGTCAGACACAAGCCCAGTGCAGAATGAGGATCTGTAAAAAATCAACACAACCCTTATTTCCTACCCGGAAAAATCACCAGGCAGTGTGGGCCGCTTGCCCTCTGGGGCATATTCCTTGTACACCTGGTGGTACTGGAGCTCCAGGGGTCTGAGCAGGTAATTAAATCCACTCCTTCTACTGGGAATCAGATGGAGGGAATCTCTGGTTTTGACATTTCTTTTTTCTGATTAGCTCAGTTGGTTACAGCAGGTTCTTATAATGCCAAAGTTGCATGTTCCATCCCAGTCTGGACTATTTGCTTGAGAGCTGGAACTGATGACCCTTGTGGTTCCCTCCCAGCTCAGGATATCCTGTAATTCTCTCAGGGGTCTGCAGACCCTCCACGTTCATTCTGGTGCCACACTGGGTGCACTGGAGAACATACTCAAGGGGGCAGCCCTTCCCCACACGAATGTGCCATGTGGGGACTGTTCCTAGGGCAGCAGCAGGGTTGGGAAGGGGAGGCTGGCAGAGGTCAAAGTGGAAAGTTGTTTTCTCACTGGACGTTGTTTAACATGAAGAAAGGAGGAGTATCAGAGCCACAGACACAAAAAGAGTAGTCCAGGCAAGTGTAACCTAGGTTTGTAAGATAGTTTGGTGGAAGCTGCTCTGCTCTGTCCATGTAAGGATGCAGGCTGGAATATCTTTTTCTTCTGTCCAACATATTTAATGGTGCTGGGAACCAAAAGTGAGTCACATGCAGAGGCAGAACCCAGTGAGAAATGTTTTCCCTTTTTAATAGCCTGCCATGAAGGAGTTCTGCAATCCTGAGTTGTGTATTAACCACGTTCCCTGTCCATGAGCAGCCTGTCTGGCACTCAGGCTTACCCTGCCCCTCACATGTGGTCACTCAGATCAATGGCCAGCAGCCTCCAGGCACGCTGCAGTGAGTTCTCTACCTACTCACTGTGTCTTGGAGCAGGCAGGAAAAGAAGCAGAAATATTCATAATTGCCAAAAGTCATCAAGGAAAATAGATAAGTGGAAACATCATTTTTAACATATAATCTGATAGCCACAACCCCTCAAATTACTGTGGTCTCTTGGTGATGCAAGGAAAGAAAGCACAGCAGTGCTGCAGTAGGGTCTGTGCTCTGCCCCCACAGGGCCTGGCAGGCAGGAGAACAATGTGCTGCTGTCCAGCTCTCCAGCCTGGCAGCTCCCTTTGTTCCTGCCACGGGAATGCTGCTCTTCATGGAGTGTTGGCTCATC
Source organism: Cettia cetti (assembly GCA_013401135.1). Classification (NCBI taxonomy): domain Eukaryota; kingdom Metazoa; phylum Chordata; class Aves; order Passeriformes; family Sylviidae; genus Cettia; species Cettia cetti. The sequence continues at coordinate 20,827 of VZUI01053060.1, forward strand.
TGGGTTTTCACCATGCAAATCAAAGTAAAGCCATTTCCCTCTGCCTTGCTCAGGAAACTCTTTAACATCTTGTATTTAATAATCAGCATAAACACTCGAAGATAAAATGTATGAGATGCTCGTGGTACGTGGCTGCCACTTAACAAGTGTCACGTATTTGGGAGTGTGTGTAAGCAGAAAGGCAGCATATGTATCTTGAGATTCTGCGTTGGCTCTGCTGGTTTTGTGTCACCTCTTACATAAAGTATAACAAAGTGAACACAACACAGATTGTTCGTCTGGATCCCTGAACGAGCTGAAAAGAATTATTTATTTCTTTTTCTCTGCGTGTGTGGTCACAACAAAATGAGTAACACTGCATAGGAAATATGGAGCGTCTCACAAAAAAAAAAAAAAAAAAAAAAAAAAAAAGAGAAAGAGAAGTAATAAATTGCTGAGAAAAAAAAAGTAAAATTAAGGAAAAAATAAAAAAATACTTTAGGCAGGAAATAGACATCAATTTCTTGTGACTGCCACAATGGAAGCTAACACCCAGGATGCCATCTTTTGTTAAGAGGCATCACATTGTTATGTAATTTAACAGCCTGATTGGCAGGGCAAATCTGAGCTAAAGTAAGGTGTGTGTACAGTTTGTCAGATTCCAGGGATAATCATTTGAAGCTAATCCTTTTACTTTTTCACACAGTTGTCTTTACAGAAGTCTTTCCCTTCATGTTTGCATTATCTCAAATTGTTGGGCAGCTACATGAGTATTTTTTTGCATGTATGTGATAAATTTAATTTATAATTAATTTCCGGATTAAGACATCTAGGCAGGCACAGGAATCTTCAGATGTTGTTAATTGTTTTCTGTGGGATGCGTTTCTTTTAAAGTTTTAATAATCAGCAATTGAAGCCAAAGAGCTTTTTTTTGACAAGATTGTTTTTGCAAGCCTGCAAGTCCAAGGAAATAGTTGAGCTTTTCAGATATGGTAGTGGTGAAAAGCACAGTCATCCCAGTACACCACTTCCCAGGAGGCTGTGTTAAAAGATGTTTGGAATCTACAGAGTGATGTGTATGCTTGTTGTTATTTCAGATGTATAGAACAGGTTTATTAGCATCACTCATCTCTGAAACACTCACGTTTTTTTGGGGTGCTGAGATGGGAGCCCAGCATTTTCTAAAACCTAGAGAATACTGAGCACTTGAAAATGTGTCTGTGAGCTCATTTGGAAGTTGGGTCCATGATGAAAAAGCAATACAAGCAGCATTAATGTGGCACTTAATTAGAAACTACTGAGTATAAAGTGTTAAGAATTTTGATCCTTACTAGAAAATATGCTTTTTATTATGGGACATCCACGCATCAGCAGAGCTCTTGGAAAAATTTTGGCTGCTTCTAAAGTGAATGACTGCTTAGCATAACTAAAATCAGTACCAGCTAACCCAGCAATGCTACACCACGGTATTTAAATATTATTTCATTTGAAAATGCAAAACAGTTGTTCCAGCATGGAATTTCTGTTCCCAAGGATCTGATGAATGCTTTGTGGGTTTTTAACTCCTTAGATTAGAGGATCTGCTTCTAACCCAACTTTTCTCTCATGAGCTCTTGCATATTGTACCAAGGTTGAAGTAAGTTGGAGACAGAGAACACAGGGATTGATCACATGTGATCTGATTTCCACTGGTGACAGAGCACTTGCAATTTCCTTGGAAGTAATGGTGGGGTTTTTCATGCATTTCTTCTGTGAAACAGCTACTGTTGCTGAAATGTTTTGCACAGGAAAGTAAAAACCAAATTATTTCTTAATCAGTGCCAGTGTGGGAGCTCTATGTTTCACTTAGACACAACAGCCGTGTATTCAGTGTGACTCACAGGGCAGAAATTCCTCCCTGCCCTCCACACTCGGGGTGAATGTGCCATTGCATTGCAAGGGAACTCCCTGTCAGTGTTTCTGTGTGTTTCTTGTTCTGCAGTCAGACTTTGAAGGGAAAACACATGTTATTAGCAATATCAAGATTATTAATATTGTCTTTTTGAACCACATTAGTGTCTGCTCAGTAATCTCTAAATGCTGTTACTTTTCAACAGCGTACTGTAACAAATTAAAGTGCAACTTAAGTTTATACTTCCAAGGATCCCAATTCAGGAGGGATTTCAGTCCTATTTTCATCATACCTCAGTGCATACCTTGCTGAAATGTGTTATCATCCCCATTAGACAAATGCAGTTGGAATTGTTGCAGTTCTATTCCACCCATCAACACCTGCTCGTTTCCTTTTTTATTAAAAACGGATATACACTGGAATCTAGTCACATCTGAGAGACTAAAAACAGGTATGAGAATCAAATCCAGGATTTTGTAGCAGAACTGGAGCACACCTTGCCAAGCATCACCTCCTCCAGCAGCTCTGTACGAGCTGGACCCTGGTATGTGTTTTCCACTGAAGACTCTTAGCATGTTGAGGCTGCTTTCTGTGACCTAATGGTGATTTTAAATGGATAGATTTAACTAGAGAGGTTTTCTTCCACATGACCTTTAAAAGGGAAAAAGAACAATGTTAGCATTCTACCCAAACCCTGTAGTATGTCACTTTGTGTACCATATCATTACTGGCAAAATTTAAAGGAAAACTGTCCCCATTTCACTCAGCCCAGCAATAGGAAAGTTCACAGGCTAAGAAGCACTTGTCACCGTTTCTTAAATTACAATTGGCATTCCTGAGGAAGCGGCCATTGTGTTGAAATGTGATCTCTCTATTCTGTCTGTCTCTCTACTGGCCAGCTGCTGTGGGTAGGAATGTCTGCACACACCCAGTCAGGAGGTGCTCCCGGAGTTACTAAAACGTGTCACCACCCAGGACGTGGATGGAAGCCCACGCTTCCGCTAGGAAGGAACAGAGCTGTTCCAGGGATTTGGGATTTGGGCTGTCAGGAGTAGTTTGGTGTGCAGGGCATTTCTCCTGACTGGGCTTTCCTGTTTCTGAATGTCCCCTTCAGCTAAATCGAGTCACTCCCCAGGCTGTGTGGTTAAGGAAGCAGGTTTTCAGTTGGGAAGGGATGGCAAACCACCACAGTGGTATTTGTGTGACTGTGAATGTGGCTTGAGACAGCAACTTGACAGCAATCAGGTGCCCCAATTCATCTCAATGGCCTGCTGACTTGGAGCCATAAAGCTTTAAAGACAAATCTTCTGTTTCCCAGCTGCTGCTTTTTTACTTGTGTTGTGATATCATCATAGAATGGCCTTGGTTGCAAGGGACCTTAAAGCTCACCCAGTTCCTCCTCCTGCCTGGGCAGAGACATCTTCCACTATCCCAGGTTGCTCCAAGCCCTGTCTAACCTGGCCTTGGACACTTCCAGGGTCGGGGCAAATATGTGTCGACTCTGAACAGCTCAGTGTGCTGTGCTGTCAAATATCACAAATGCAAAATAAAAGTCTGACCCTGCAGAACTCATAGATTGTGAACAAGTCAAAGTTCTTAAGGCAGGAAGCACATCCTGTGTTATTAAATGAGCAATGATTGGTTTAAAGGCAGGGAGATGAATGGCAGGCAGGTAAAAGAACAGCTTTGATGTGCTGCTCATGCCCTTTGTCTGGAGAAGGCCAGGGTGCTGCCCACTGCCCCTGGGGAGTTTATTGTAGCTCATCTTTAGTCCTGGGGTCAGCAAATGCTCACAAGGGGTGAGTGCACAGCTCACCTTGACCAGCGCCACACCTGCTGGACAGAGAGGTGACCTCTGGGGCAGCTGACATGGAAGGAAGACTATCAGGCTGCAGACACCATTTGGAAACCAGCAACAGCAGCAATTTGGCATAAATCCAAATAAGCCAGAGATGGAACTGGGCACTTCTGAGATAAAGTGTGCTCATAAAAGTGTAGGTCAGTGTCCACAGTTGTGTATTGGTTCAAACTTCAAGGGTTCTCAGGACTTGCACTTCTGGCTGACCCATGATTCAGCCAAGTAATGTATTATCAAGCTGGTATTGGGTTTGACATTTTTTGTGATTTTGGCATTGAGGAAGCTTAGCCTAGAGCACAGGGTATATGAGTTCATCACTTGTTAAAATTGTTTTAAAGATCCATACAGATTATGTACAATTAGCCAGGACTTCATCTGCCCTGAGCTGCACAAACTCTGCTAGAGACAATGAATGTTGCTGATTCTTGTTGCTGAGGTTCTTGTTCTGATGTGTTTCCACTGCATCTTCCCAGAGCTCTCTGGACACCAGGTTCTGTCTTTGATCTAATGCAGGTGTTTTCAAAAGCTGTGCTTTCCTGTCACTCGGCCCAAGAGATCTTGATTATAATTAGAAATAGTGAAAAGTAGATTGAACTGAGATTTTCAGGCTGCTTTCCATACAGACTTTTATATTGTTGACCTGAGAAAAACTGGCATAGTTTTTCTTTAAAGAAAATATTTCACTCCTGAAAACATGAATTCTTTGGAATAATAGGTAAATTGTCCTTGTTCTTCATAAACATCTTATTTATGCATCTTTGCTGTTGTGATAAATTAACTGGGTTTGTTTTATATTTCCCTATAGTTTACTTTAAATAATCCTTCACAGTCTTTCACCACAAGACCACATAAGCTTCCTTTTTTAATACCCAGAATGCTGAAATAGCATTTTGAGCACAGACTGTAATGCATAACAAGTGTATAATTTCTTATTGGGAATGCTGTGCAAAAACTTGTTTTCCTATCAGCCAGTCTAAATTTTTTGCTTAATTCACTAGAACCCCTGTGTGTCTACAGGGGTAATTTATAATTAGAGCTGCAGCAGGCAGGATGCTGGAGAGGCATACGTTTATGGACAAGCCTGTTAGGCTCTGCTCCAGATCTGAGCCCCTACGCGCCTCCATTTGGCCAACAGCCTTCAAGCTGGGCTTACAGTTTAAAGAGGAACTTTTTGTGAGTAATTTGAAAAAAGACCAAAACAAAACAAAAAACCCCAAAAACCAGCAAGCTCCTAAAGCTCTGGAGCCCCTTGCAGAGGAGCCAGGAGAGGGGTGGGCCTGCCTGTGTGTGTGTGTTTAAAATTATCCATCTGCATTATGCAGAGCTCTGCGCAGTATGGTGCAGGAGGGATGTCTTGTATTCTGCTAAGCATCGTGCACATTTATGGCACTATATAAATAATAGTAATACAGCAATAATCTAAGTCATCCCATCAAGGTCTCACACTCCAAGAATTACCTGCATTATTCTGATTTTTAAGAGCGTCACATTGAAGAGGAGAGGAGGGAAAGGAGGGAAGAAGCCAGATCCAGAATTTGTGGCAGATTCAGCAGCTGAGGGTGAGCGTGGCTTTGCAGAGTACCAAAACTTCTGCATGCTCCTCAAAGAGCCTCCTGATGGTGCTTATTATTTTTCTCACACATGTTTCTACAAAACCACAGAAGAGTGGCAGGGAGGAGAGAAAGCAATGAGGCATGTGAATTGTGTCCTTTTGTTATTGCATAAAAACGAGATGTTTTTATGTTCTCGGTACCACAGTCTGCTGGAACTGGTGGGCAGCTCTTCAATGATTTTGGGTCAGACTGGTGTCATCGGGCAATGCCACGGCCACGTTGCTTCCCACTGGCTACTTCCAAAGCAGAAGTTGCCCCTGTTGTTGCTATTGGTTTAAAACTGAGGCCCACCCTGGTGATATTTCTGTCATCCTTTTTTTTGGTTTTCATTTTTCTGCTCTCCCCCTCCCAATGTCTTCAGCCTACAAATGTCTGCCTGAGATTTCTCCATTAACATCCATTCAACTTTGGTTCACTAGCTTTACAGGCTTCCACAAGGAGAAAAAAATCTTTGCTGTTGGAATAGCTGTTTTCCTAATTCGCCTTCTCTTCCTCAAGTCCTTAATTTATCCAGGAGTTTTAAACAGCCTTTATGCCTTTCAATAGGTATTGAATCATCTCTATTCTCCATAGCATTTGTCTACTTCTTCAAAACATTGAATTATTTGCAGGTTAATCTCTTAAATGAGAACTAAATATGCTTATGTAAATGCTTGACAGAACTGTAGCATCTTGAATATAGTATTGTTATCTTCTCTTTAATGTGTAGTTTATGTTTGACTCAATACATAAGCTTAGATTAAAAGACTCTGCATGTGCTGAATAGGAAATTCTTGGATCTTCCACAATTCTTAATGTGGTCCAGTTTTGATTCAGGAGATTCAAACTGTATCCCCCTCAGTGCTCTTTATTCACCATCAAAAGTAATTATTCGATTTGCAAGTGGTAACAAGAAAAAGAAAAATTAGATTCAAAATAATTGGGTGAGGTGCTTTTCAGGAGAATTAATGTAACAAGAGCTGCTAAACTTATTGCACTTAAAAACACAAATAAGAGTGTTGGACAGAAGTTGTCAGTAGGTGGTCTCTTAATATCTCACGAGTTTTGAAGTTATGAAAAGGAGCAAGACTTTTTGAAATCTAGAAAGAAAGAATGAAAAGCTAGAAACCGAGTGAAAGAGCAGAGTCGCAGCACCGGTGACCCGAGAAACCTCATTGCTCCACTTATACTGGCACAATGTCATGTTCTCAGCCACTCCATCACCAGCAAGGGAAAAAAAAAAGCTTTTCCTTTCCTTTTAGTCAAAGGCAGTGGGTAAGCAGAGCACGCGGTTCAGAGGGTCATTAAAAAGCATCAAAGGAGGCAGCCTCATGATGGTAATAAGACGGCTGCAAGGAAATAAAGTGGGCATTGATCTGCACTATCGAGTGTGACATTTTAACCGAAGCTAAAAGCCAAGAGCAGATCTAGCCCTCTTATTCATCTGCCTGCCTGTTTTAGTAAATTGTCTTTTTTTTCCTCCAACCAGTGGCCTCAGAGGTCACTTCATATTAGCTGGCTTGTTAATACTGAGGCAATCAATACTTAATCAACAAGTAATGGGATTTTGCAGTCATCCTGTATGATCTTTCAATAAAGCCCCGAATCTATCTCAGCCCATTCAGAGCCTGACTAAAGGTGCACGATTGCTGCAGAGAAGGGATTTGATGGTCTGATGCTCTTAGGCTGATCTGCATCTGATTAAGACACCATGCAGCCACTGTCCTTCACCCTTTTGTTCCTTTATCCCCATATCCCAATGTAGCATGGCACAAAAAATTCATCATCTTAGCTTTTAGATGCAACAGCAAAGGAATTAATATTTCCTTTACTGCATCATGATCCAGCCTCTTGGTCATGATATGCAACCAGAAAACAAAAAACAAAAAGCAACCAAACAAACAACCCCCCCCACACCACAGCAAAAGGGGAGGGAAATGACAGCAGAGACTGTGACGGGTTTCATGTACTGCCTTAGAAAACACAGTTTTAACGAATTGGTCCAAAACGGCCTTTTCATCTCTACCCTCTCTGTCCTCTCCAAGAAAGATGTGCTAATGCAGCACTCACTGGACGTGGCTGTGTGAGAACAGGTATTTCAGAGGATTCACAGGGTCAGGGAAAAGGAATAAAAGGCAAAATGACAGCTTCTGGAAACATTCCTTTCTCCTCAGACCTTCGAGCCTGTTGTTGAATATGCTTGAGGATAGCACTGTTTCAGGCTGATTGTTTTACCCACCCTGATGAAACTTCCCTCCTTCTGCCATTGTTCTCAGAAACTCTGTGCTGATACTGTCCAACAAGGAATCCTAAACAGATTCAGCCAAACCCCCCCCCCACAATTTCTGCTCTCCAAAACTAACAAGGTACATGGGGAGAAAGAACAACAGTGTATATGAATGTTAGGGACCTGTGGCAAACTTCACAGGCTGTTTCCTTCTTCCTTGAACGTAGAACAAACATTAGTTGAGAAAGCATTTGGCTTTAGGAGGCTGTTATAGAGGTTATGGGATGCAGTGAAATAGTTGAAATAGCTTTTTTTCCCAAATGTGGCCTGTGCACAGGTGTACATGCCTGTATCATCTCTAGACTTAAACATCTGTCCCACACTGAATGGTTTTTATACATGGCAAAAAGTATCAGTGGGTCTGTTCAAAGAAAAGTCTGTGGTGTTCTCAGCTGTCTTCTGGGTCTGTAGAGAGAGGGAGATGTAGCACCCCTTCGAAATCTGGCTGCTCTGATTAAGACCATGCTTGGCCACATTGTGTTAACACCTTGTTCCTTTGGGGGACATGTGAGGGGGATTAAAAGTTAGTGGGGAAAAAGAAAAGCAAAATATAATTATGTGAACAAAGACAAGAGAACAAGTGGATAAATTAGCAATATGGGAGTATGAAATAAGGGTGATTACTGACAATAAATCTGGAGTTAAATGCACTTTCAAAGAGGCACCTGCTCTGTCAGGACAGGAGTGACGTGGCCAGGGCTGTTCCAGGCAGGATTGCTCAATTCCACGTTGCACAATTGTCCATGGAATACAGACCTGGTGTTTGTGTCTCTCTGTCACTGCCATTACTGGCAGCAGGGTAATGCACAGTGTTCTTGTGTATGAAAACATGCTCTTCTGAGTCACTTTATGGTTTATTTTTATGGATATGAATTTCTGGAAATTGAGCCTGAGTTTCCCATTTTCTACTTTCCTTGGAGTCTCAGGATTTCACGCAGCTCTGAGGAATGGCCTTTCTGTCAATCCTGAGCTGCCATTTTCTCCCATCCTGTTGAATTTGTTTCACCTCCACTCCCTGCCCACACAGTGTGCCTGGGCAGCAGGAGAAGGCTGAGGATGTGTCTTGCCTGTCCCATTGAACAAACTCAGGAGGGGGCTGCCTCAGATATGAGCTGTCCCAGGCATCTTTGTGGGAGGCTGCAAATGTTACCCCTGGAGCTTAGGAAGTGCATGCTGGTTGAATCCCAGGTGGCCACTGCAGAGAGGAGAGAAACACAGCAGCTCAGGCACAGCCTGCTCCTGTTGCACATGCTGAGGAGATATTTTTAAATTACCTCTGGAGTATTTTGGTTGGCGCTGCAAGTGAAAGGAGCTCACAGGTTCACATCCTTTTCCCTAATAGGGATGGCAGAGGAGGACTCTCTTATTTTGGCATGGAAGCAGGCAGGGTATGGCTGTGACAGCTTTGTTTTCTGTGAGTTTCCCTTGGGTGCTGTGAGTGTTGGGGCCTGTGTGGAGGCAGGAAGGGTGGGAAGAGCCAGTTGCTTCAGCAGGATCAGCAGTGGGGGTTTCTGGGCTAGGCAGTGGGTGTGCAGGGAGCACATTCACACAGCAGGTTCATTTCTCCCCAGATACCAAGTGTGCTTGCTGTGTTCCCAGCCACTTTGGATGGACCTTTTCTCTGAACATCCATCAAGGATGTGTCTGTGCCCGATGGCCGAGTGCTGCAGGTGTTCCCATCCTAGTGAGCACTGAAAACAGGAGGAGAGCATTTTTATGCCCACACAAAAGCCAGGATCAACTTGGGCCAGTGAGTGAACAATGATTGAGTGGTGTTGGGCAAAAATCAGGATTGGCTCACAGATTGGTCCAATCCTTTAATCAGAGTGAATTGAACTCTAATCTACGTGTTGGCAGTGAACAAATAGGTAGTGTGGGATATGGATGATGTTCTGTTTCATGGATATGTGTGTTTGTGCAGAGTATGGGGGTGCAGGTTAAAATTAGAGCTGTGTGAGCCCTGTAGGGTTCCATTCATGACAAGGTTTGCAAACTAATCCATGTTTCTTGATTTGCAGGGGCTGGAAACCACCCAAACCTCATAGATTTGTTTGAAGGGGTTTTTGTGATGTGAGGATAGGAGCTTCATCTCCACTTGCTCACTTGAATTTTCCCTGAGCTAACCTTCCCAAGATAAGGCAGGAAGATCTTAGGGGGTTTGTGGTGAATGAGAGAAAGGAAAAGGAGAACACACTTTTGGCTTCACTGTTTGTCCCAACAAATGCTGGGTTTCATGAGACATATTTCCTTTTCAAAAAGATGGTCTTTCATGTCCTTGTTCTTCTCCAGCCTAGCATTGCTTGTCTTCCACAGCTGCTTCCTGGATGGATCTTAGGTCCCATATTTATTCTTGCCTCCTTAAAACATCACCAGAGAGACCCTGAGAAACTGCTTAATCTTAGATTCTGATCCCCGTGGAAGGGCTGTAGAGACAACTGGTGTATTGCTTCTCTTGACACTTGCTTCATAGCTTTTATATCAATTGGAGACAATTGTCACTTTGAAAGGGCCACTGGGACATGTCTCACCTTGATGGCAGAACAGGGAACCACTTTGTAATGGCTTGGAAGAGATAGGCAAGGAAGAACCAGCTGAATGATCAAGTATTTACAAATATAAAATTCCAGTAATGCAGGATGATCTGTAACATACATTAAGAACTGTGAAAATCCTTCCTATGGCACTTGCTTTGGGCTCTGTATATACAGCTCCTGAAGTCACTCCTTACCTTGCCCAGGAAGATTCACCTGGTAGTTCTTTAATTCTCATGATAAAGCCAAGAATGTCTTCATTTGGCTAAAGTTCAAACCTTCCAATCCCATGCTGTGCCGTGTGGTCAGTAACTGCTGTGGGCCAGGTTTGGAGAGAGAGGCAGGCACATTTCTCTGCAAGCTGGAGACATTTTCTCTTTTGTAGAGCATCTGCTCAGGATTTGAAGCAGTAGCTGAGCAGTCGTCAGTGTCTCCCTCTGTAGCAGATGGCAATCAGCAAACCCTTACACATCTCTCTTCCTGGGCTGTAGCTCTGTGCTGCCAGAATCCATAGGAGCTGTAATGACCAAGCAAATTCCATGTTGCCATGGCCAAAGCAGCTCTGTCCTGCTGTAACCCTGATTTCCAGGTCACTCCAGGTAGTCCTGGGCCGAGGGAACCCATGCTGTGCTCTAGCAGCTGAACCTGTGCTGCTCCGATGTTGTTTAGCGGGGGATGCTGTGGGGTTCAACCCCTCTGATACTTATGGCTGTGGGAGGAAGCTGAAGGTGTTGCTAATACTGTGCAGTGGTGAGTCTTTAAAGCAAAAAGAGGAATAAAGTTGCAGGTTTTTAGAGTTGTCCTGGCTCACTGGTTCTGCATCATTGGTGAGTTTTGAGCTGAATCTCTCATTGCTGTTGGGGCAGGCAGATTAACTGGCCATCCTTGAGCACTGCAGGTTTAACTGGGAGGATTAGCAATAGCTCTGGACAGTGTTGCTGTTAAGAGGGGGGTTTGAACTCCGAGCGGGAAAGATCAACAAAGTGTCTCGTGTGCTTTTTGTAAGCGATGACAGACTACAGCGAGTTACTGGGAGTCTATATTAGGGAGAAATCCTCCATGGAGCTTGGAATGGGATAAGGGGAAAAGTGGAGATAGGCAAGAATATGTGACTATTTTTGTCCATTGGCCAGATACCTATTGGTCAGTTTGTTGCAGGGGTTGCCTGGAAAGGTCAGCAGCTCAGTGAGCAGGGCTGCAAGACATGCCCGGGCTGAACCAAAACATTCATTCCTGTGTAAGCCAGGCAATCTCACAACTATCAACCGTGAGCTGCAGCAGGCACAAGGACTGTCCTGTCCCTGTGTTAGGGACATGTCACTACTAGTCAGCTATGACACTTTTCATCAGTTGCACAAAACCACCGTGTTCTCTGCAGCATCTTGTTCCTTTCCTGCCGTTTTTTTCCAGGGAGTGGTTTGGGCTGAGCTGTGCTCCTTGCACATAAAGCAGCCTCCAGAGTCTGACCCCTCTGCACCGAGACAGGACAATGGCAGTGCAACCTGCATTACTCAAATTCCAGCCCTCACAGAGCTGTCATCAGCATGCCTGGAAAATTAATGTCATTACGCTGTCGCTCGAGGCTTGGCATGGCTGCTTCCCTGCCTGGGAGAGGGAGCCTCAGCAGGAAGTGAATATCCTGGCTCACTGCTGCAAGACAGGCACAGGCACTGCCCACAGCTCAGGGGGTGTTTGTCTTCATGAATTTTGCACGTGTAGTAGTGTGAGCTTTTGTGTGTTTGCAGCACTGTCTTGCAGTGGTTCCTGGGCTCTTTGCTAACCAGGGACTGATTTGGCCACTGTTGTTCCATATGGTGGTGTGGAAATTTCTAATTTCCACTGGGCATTATCTTGAACAAGAAGGGTGAGGGTGCAGCAGGGTTTTTTTCCCCCCTCTTGATTTAAATGCATTTCTTCCGCTGTCCTTCCTTTCCTTTCAACCTTTTTATTTTTTTAGGGCTTCTTGACATGAAACAAACTGTTTCATGTCATTTCATACTGTTAAAGCCAGTGAATGGAGTCATGAATGCATTTCTTGTCCTTGACAGCAGTGGCACTCAGCAAACTGAATAACAGTTTGACTATGCAAGGGTACTGAGCGTCCTCACATCAGCCTTTGGAGCAACTTTGGGAGAATGGTTTTGTTTGCAGTTAGGGAGAAAAGCTTCCAAGCTTCTCTTCTGAAGTGCTGAGAGAACAGTGTGTGGCTTTCACAGCAAGCTTTATCCTACAAATCAGCAAGTCACAGAAATCTTGCCTGTTATAGGGAGCTTTTAGGGCAAGGACAAGCACTCAGTAATGAACAAAACTTCAAAATGGTACAATCTCCCAGCCAGGCACCTCCTGTGTGATGAAGCAGCTAAGGAGTCTATACAAACTTTGTAGTGCATTGATTAGTATCAGCACACAATAACTGAGTACATGACATTAACCAACAAACATCCTCTCTGGGTGTTATTTGTTCATTTGCATTACAGATATCCAGATCAATAAGACCAGATTCCTAATTCTTCACCTTCCTTTTGAGTATCAATAGATAAAGTCCTGTTTCATATAAATAAATAAATAAATAAATAACATGAACTAAATAAAGATAAGAGATTGAGAGACACTAAAAAATGCACAAGAAGGCAGCTTTGCTCTGGTACCTCTGGCACATGCCCACAGATCTGCTCTGTAAACTCTCTCTGCCCAGTGAATTCCTCAAAAGGTAACAAAACAGCTGACACAGGGCACTGGCCCTGTTTGACAGGGGCTTATCTGAGTGTTTCTGCTAATGTCCCACTCAGTCACAAGTACAGAGAGCCCTCTCCTTTTATTTGTTTTTTTTATATACATTTTTATTTTAATCACTGGCCTTCCAGGACTAAATAAACTTATATAAATTCCCCAAGAATATATTGCCCAAAAAGCCAGTGTTAGAGGGGAAGGCTGTGCACAGGGAGTGGCTGGGTGCTGTTTGGAGCAAGTCAGGTGTGTTCTCCAAAGGGCCCAGAACCCTCCCAGCAGAATAGGAAAAGGCAACGTTCCCGTGCCAGGAGCGGGGCTGGCCTGGCAGCGCTGCAGCGCTGTTCAGCTCTGGAAGCTCAGGTGTCTCCAGGCACACACATGGCAGATCCTGCTATCTCACAGCAGTGACATCCTGTGCCTTTCACACTTCATATTTACTCTCAGAAAGAAACCCTGCTTTAATATTCAGAGAAAAGCTGTGCTCTCTTATAAGCAAGTGTGTGATCAAATAATGCTTTGTTTATGTACTGCACCATCTCATTTTTGAGGGAATAGTGTAAAATATCTTTAGGCACCATCTCATTGAGGGAATAGTGTAAAATATCCTCAGCTTTTTTTAGATATCTACAGTTCCTTTCTTATGGGCCCTTTTTTTTTTCCTAGTAACTTCTGCTTGGGCATCTCTTTGGCATAATGTCAGTGAAAACACTCAATGTTTGCATGGGAATTCATTACTCACAGGAATTTTTGATTGATGGCACATCAGGAGCTACTGTTCATGGTCTGGGATAGCTGAGAAGGGTGGAAGAGGCTGAGCAGAGTGTCTGTGTTTATGTTCCAGGGAAGAGACCTATCTGGACTTGCTCTGCCTTGTGCCTTGCTCTGTAGAGGTCCCTTTGCAAAATGGCAGCTTTCTCTCACAATGGCAATTTCTCCTGCCCCATGCAGCCACGCTCAGCAGCCACTGCCTGATTGCCAATATTTACCTTGCTTTATTACATTACTGTAAACTTTGGTTGGCTATCAGAGCCAGTTGATGACTCTGACAATTTGGAATCTGAAGGGCTCTTATGAAATTAAACACCACCTTTGCGTGCCATCCAAACCTCTGGACGGGCAAGTGAAAATAAATGTTCCAAAGGTTGTACTTTATATAGCCACAGACTTGACCTCTAAGTGCCTTAAAAGGGCTCACATACTTAAAGGTGCATTACCCGGCCTTACACTAATTCACTGTGATAGCTAAAGTGCTCTGTGGATACCACAGGAGACCAGAAGCCCTTGAGGATCCTTTAGAGCAGAGCATGTGGGCAGTTAACATTATTCAGCTTGAATTTTGTATTTGCAGCCAGTCATGAGTGAAAGTAGGGGTAGACTATTTGCATATTGTCTTGGTATAAAGCTAGAAAAATGCTTCCATATGTGTGAGTCATGTAACTTCATCCTGTGTGTTTCTTAGATGCCTGGAAAACCCTAAATAATATGAGGCCCTTTCTTTTACTTTCTCTCTTTTTTCTTTTCATCTTTTCTCCACTGAGAATTTCTTGGGAGCATTCATCCCTCCCTCTCTTTAAGTTTGCTGGTCTAAGCAGGAATACTTGAGACTGATTTTAATTCTTAACTAGATGGACATGATTTATTAATTCACATTTGAAATAACAATTGCAGTCAGAAGGAATCAGCTGAAAGCCTTAATTACATTGGAAAATATGCTTCAGTGTAGCATGGCCCCATCCAGCTTTCAGAATGCATAATTATAATCATTTTTTAATTTTTATATTTGAAAAATTGTGATGGAGACCAGACTCTGCTGGCTACTCTCACTGCTTCAAAGCAATGTCTAAATCAGAAGTGAGTCTTTAAATAGATCATTTTCTTACTTGCTTGTTAGTGCCCAACCACATATGTAGACTTATTGTGCAGGGTCTGGCCTCAATGTTTTGAGTATTATTTTTACATCTGAGCCAACTAGCAGTTCCTGTGCCCAATTCCAAGGAAAAAAAAAAAGATATTAAACTGTGAATGTGCACTGGCATATGAGCTGAGATTAGGTAATTTGGGATCACTCCATAGAAATCACATATGGGCTTTGGAGACTGGGAATTCATTTCTGTTCAAACAGTGACCAAATGGGGAGTGGGGAAAGCAAGATCAAGGTAATTAAAAGGAAAAAAAGAAAAGAAAAACAAAAATTAAATCACTGACGCTCCTGAATAGAAAAAAGACACCACAGGATGAAAAAGAAACACCAAAACCTTCCTTGCCCTAATCTTGAAAAAACATGACAGTGGAGGGAGATACTGGCTCACTTGACCCAGATGAGGTAACACATGAGCACTTCCAGCTCTGACTGCAGTCCCTGTCACCATTCTGTCCCTTAAGACTTCTGAGTATTTCCCTTCGTTCTGTGCCTGTCTTTCCTCCCTCCATGTTTGTTGTTTCCTGACTATCTTTTCTCCTCCCCATGACCCTCTGCCCCCATTCTGTTATCTGGGTTAGCTGTTCATTAAGTTCCCTGTAAAATTGGTGCTAGTTAAGGCAACCACTGTGAACTCAGCCCAGGAGAGACGAGCACTTTGTGGTGCCCTGACATCCTGGAGGAAAACCTCCCTAAGGGCCGCTGAGCCAGAATGCAGGCATGGAGCAAAATGTCCTGGGTGGGCATGTGGGGTGCTCTAGAATGTGTATGGAGAGGATTGAAGTGGGACAGGAGCAGTTGAAGGAACTCATAGTTGGACTGGGACACAAACCTCATCCAAAACCGCATGTTAATTAGGTAGAAGGGAAGAGGATTGTGGCCCTCATCTGTTTAAGGCCAGAGCAGCAATTGGGAACTGGTGTGTGCTGGGCACCATGAAAGCTGCAGGGTTTTCTTGTTCTAAACATGCCTTCAAGCAGCACTCTCAGGTGTTGGAAAATGGCGAAAGTTTTCCCTGACAGGAGGATGCTGGATGAGGTGTCCTAAAGAAAAAAAACAACTTCCTGGAGAGAAGGCTGCCCATCCCAGAGGCAGCAGCACAGATCACATAGGCTCTGATTGTCTGTGTGGGAGCAGAAATAACTTTTTTTGCATTGTATTTACCAGGCTCCAGATAAGGAGCACAGTTTACTTAATAAACTACAAATTTATTCACAAATGCTGAAAATATGTATTTCTTCCTTAGCAAAGGGTTCTTCCCAGGGTTTTCCTGAAACAGAGTAGTCTGAAATCATGTACAGGAGTACAGGAGTAATTGGTTAAAACAGGGGGAAGGAAATATCACTTCAACCACTCTGTGCCCCTGACTAATGTTAAAAGCTTCTACCTTTTCTCTCTCCAAAATTGATGAAACGTCTTACACCAGTACACGTGCAGAAATGTGCTTGTGAAGTAAAACATGGTAAGTGCTCTTTAGAAGTCATTGTTAAAACAGAGAGGAGGAACCCTCTTTTATTCTGAGTCCTTCCTTCAGATGTGCACAGGTCTTCAAATATTTTTGCAGGGAATCAGTATGGTGGAAAGCTCTTTGTGGTTTTGGCTTACATGATGAAATAATTTCACTTATTCTCATGCCTAAATGATGGAAATGATACTGTTTATCCCAACTCTTCCTTAGCAGCTTTTGCCCAGGGTAGCATTGAGGGTATTGAAGCCCAAATCTACTCAAGACACCAGTGGGGTGTCTCCTTAGCTCTTCAGATCTTCCACAGAACTTGTCACCTTTGCTGTCTTCCCTGGGCCCACTGAGGGCCACCACCCATTGACTGGCTGCTAAACCCATGTACAGTTTGGCGCTTTTTCTTTTCTTTTTTTTTTTTTTTTTTTTTTTTTTTTTTTTTTTTTTTTTTTTTTTTTGCAGGGGGGACTTACTCAGAGCTCAAATGGTGCCTTGCAGAGCTGGGAGTTCCTTAGAACTTCCCTGACAGGCTCCTGACCCCTCTGGGATTGGGAACTGTCCCTTTTTTAAAGGAGCTTTGTGGATGTTTATAGGAAAAGGCGAGGAAGGAGCTAAAGCTGTACCTGGTAAATTCACCTCCTCTGCCCCTTCTATGCCTGACTAGTGATAAATAAGGAAATGCAAGACTGTACTTGGAAATATCAGAGCAAAAGGACAATCTTTCCTTCTCTTGGCTTGGCTTCCACAGTGTTTGCTGCCTGCCAGCACCATGTGAATTACAGCACCCAGGGTCATCGTTACCTGTGTGCAGCCAGGGAGGGCAACAAACCCCTACAAACATCCTGCTGTCTGTCACTGAGCCAGGGGTGTGCCCCACCCCTCTGACATCCTACCTGGTGTTCAGAAAGGACCGAAGTGATGTCCCAGCCTTAAACGTGGACACGTGTATTTATAGATGTGCATGCATATGAATATACACACGCCCCACAGACACTGGTGCAATGCTCTTTACCTGCTCAGCTCATCAGCTGCCTGCTTGGGAAAAGCAGGGCTCAGCTCTGGGCAAACTGAGGGCAAAGGAAAGGTAATCATGAGGCATCTCTGTAGGGGAGTTTGAGTGAGCTCAGTTTCCTTGGAAATGGAGAATTTCTGGGAGCAGAAAACATTGTTGCTCTAGGATCTGATTTTAGTCTGAATGCTTGAGTACTTAATGAAGGAGGGTAACACCACCACAAGAGCAAAGTAAGAGCTCCTGGTGCAAAAATCAGATCCTTATCTGACCCCCAGCATTGAGATATGTGAGCACCAAGCACCTCTGCTTTTATCCTCTTGGCTCCCTGGCTGTGAAAGATGTTTATTTTTATTCCTAATTTAATGGTAGGAAACTGAGAATCAGGGAGGCGATAATTTGGCCTTTTAAAGCCCTGTTTAAATACCTGGGTATAGAAAGAGGGCAGTGTGCCAGGAAAAGAAGGTCTCCTGAAAACATTTCTGCAAACATCAAGAGGGAGCCAAATGCTTTCTGCTATGCTGGCCCTCCTGGGAAGGACGTTTTCTGCAAACCTGGCCTTAATTGGTGCTGAGCACTGGAAAATTCTGGTCCTCTATCCAGTATTTATGGCATTATGGGTCAGCTTGGTGTATCTGTTGCATTAGACCATCCAACCTCTGAGTCAATCTTTGCCCTGGCTGTACACGCCCAATTTATTTCCTTTTATTTCTGAAGAGGAATTTCAGGAGGAAAAAAAAATGCACATTTTTTCCTCTTTTGCCTTTTTTTTTTCGTCCTTCTCATCTTTCAGCTTGGGATTTGCAGTAGCATGGCCCATCCTATCCCCTTCCAAAATGCACTGGAAAACAGCCATCTGTGGGTTCCCTCTGTTGATATATTTCCAAAAGATCTTGCAAAGTGACATTAATTGTTTTGACGGTGTGCACCTATTTGTTATTACACACTGCTGCCAACTCTCTTGCCTTGTTTTGGTTTTTTTATCCTTTCTTCGAGTAATAATCTTGCACTTCACCTGAATATTTCTGTAGGATCAGCCCAGAGGGAGTCAGTGATGAGCTGCCATAAAAGCAGAGAGGCTCCAGAGTCATTCTGGTGTAGGGAGCACATTTTGGACTTAGCAGATTTCTTGTGTGCAAACGGGACCCACTCGTGCCCCATTATGGGAATCTCTGGATTCTTCCCCCTGGGTTGGCTGCGCAAGGATTGAGCACATCCCCTCCATGTTCTACTGGCAGAGGTGGGAGCTGAGGGCTCTGTCCAGAGCTGCTTCTCTGTCCAGGCCTCTCTCTCCTGCAAAGCCAGGAAAATCTGCTGGACTTCCTGGGCAATATTAAACGTCAAGCAGAAGCTTTATAAAAGCTACTTCAGAACACTACCAAATTATTAGTATTCTTCCTCATAATACAAATGAGGTCTCATTTTATTGAAAGAAAGGGAGAGGAAGAGGGTTTTTTCCCAGCCCCTCTTGGGAATAATCTTATTGCAAATATCAAAACTAGGAAGATTTCTCCAGTGCTAGGGGTCAGAATCCTTGACTAGTTTGTTGTAATGTGAACATATAAAAATTCACTCAGTGCTCATTCTCTGCCTCTTATTTAATGTACATTCCAGGTAGTTCCACTTTGATTCTTTACATTACTGTCCTTCGCCCTGACATTTGCCTTGAGTGTTTTAAATTTCTTTCATGAATTCTGAAGAAGGGAAAACTTCAGGAAAATTGCCATTGGCTTAATACGTATTGATGCACTATTACCAGTAGAACGAATTTTTGTTATTCCAACTGACACTGAATAAACAAGTGCTTTATATTTCTTCTGGGAAGCTCTAACTTGAAATATTCTTCACTGTAATATCTCCACTTAAAAATGGCATTTTCTTACCAGTTTCCTGTGAATAATATCTGCATACCTTAATGAGTAAGTGTTTAATATTTTAATTTCTATAAATACAGAATAGTAAATGCTGCTGGAAGTCAGCTGAAGTAAGAACTATGACAGGCAGCTAAGTTACATCTCTCCCTGTGCATCGTTGTCATCGTCACCAAGTACTGGCAATATAAGGACCAGCCTGCTCATAATTTCAAAGGAACTGGGATTTTCAGTGATTGCTAAGGGCAGGGTTGTCACGCAGACCCTTTATTGTGACACTGATTCATGAGAAGAAAAGAAATCAGCTTGATTCTCTCATCACCAGTGACATTTTCTTTGGACTGGCAGTTAAATTTCTTCTTCTTTTTTTGCCTCTTTTTTTTTTTTTTCTTTTTTTTTTTTTTTTTTTTTTGACTAGATTTCTTAAGTTAGGTAAAGGAAACCCTTTAACAGTATGGAACCCCTCTGGATATATAGATATGTGTGTTACTCATCTTTTAGCATAAACCTGGGCTGTAAATTGAGATCTCCAAACTCAACCTTGTTATGTCAACCTTTTTTCCCCTTTTCCTAGAGAAGGAGGCAAGTTCATTCACGTGAGCTGTGTGTTTAAATCCTGTCAAGGTTTGCATCCAGCTCTGAATTAGGCAGTGTCTCTGATGGCGAGTGATAATCCTGATTTGGAACAACTCTGCTGGATGAAAGCTGGCTCTTCTGCAAGTTGGCATTGCTCGGTTTAGGCTGTGTTGGCCAGTGTTAAAATGCCTTTAAATTCCCCCAAAATGACAGCTAAGGGAAGTATTGTGCTGGTGTTTTGAGGCAGATCTTAAAAGAAGGGTGGCTTTTGTCCGAGATCATTCCCAGCATCAGGCACAAGTGCTTCCAGGGGGTTCTGAGTGTTCAATCCATGCAGCTGAGAATGCAGGAATATTGCTGGTGTAGAGAGGAACGTGTCTGGCAAGGCTGCAGTGTGCATCTCCATGATGTAAGATGAGGAAAACATTCCATCAGGGTGCCTTTGATTGCTTTAACCCTTCTGTCCTCCACACCAAGGCAGGCTCTGGAGCCACTCCCTTGCTTCCAGCCAGGATTCCAGCCTCTTCCCAAAAAAATTTCATTGTAAGTAAGCAGCTGGTTCCTGTCTTCCTGAGTCCAGTGACATCTTACTTCAGGTATGGTTTAAACCACAACAACACAAAGGAAAAAAAAACCCCAAATAACTCTGTGTGAGCTCTGGCCAGTGCTTGTGTCTCTGCTTCCAACTGCACAATCCGCATCCTGTGAATAAATTCATTTCTGCGTGTTTAATCTGACACCTTTTGAGAGCAATACACTCACTCAAAACACCAGCAATGAATGAACACTACCAGCCTCTTGTAGATCTTTGCTTGGGTAGCTAATTCACAAATGATTGACTACCCAAGTAGTGGGAGCATATGGAGGCTCTGTGAGCAACTGTCAACACGGGGAAAGTAGTCAGGGAAGCCAATTGTTAAGAACTGAAAACAATAGCGAACAAGAAAGTCCTTGAAGGAATGTGGCACTGGGTCTGCTCAAAGCCTGAATTTATGAAAACGCGTGGCCT
This sequence comes from Cettia cetti, assembly GCA_013401135.1. Lineage (NCBI taxonomy): Eukaryota > Metazoa > Chordata > Aves > Passeriformes > Sylviidae > Cettia > Cettia cetti. The sequence goes on from VZUI01053060.1 coordinate 41,537, forward strand.
AAACAAAAGAAGATGGCAGCATCATTTCCTATATGTGCTCCTCGTTGTTGGTTATTATTATTCCAATTTTTGACACTTGAATGAAATGTGGTATAATTGGGCTTCATAGCTGCTGCTTCAGGCGACATCAATTGCCTTTTTTAAAAATGATGATGGCGTTGAGGGAGACTCTTTTTTTCCTTTTATGTTTTGAAGCTGCCGTACTCTCAGTGCCACTTGTACAATACACGAAAGGGGCATTGTACTCCTGGGAGGGTCTGCAGGGCTGGGGACTGATCCCAGGAAGAAATATGAGATGGAGAAGCAAAGTAAACATACTGTGGGATGTTATGCTAAGGCTAATCCCAAGATATCCCTTCTTCTTTTCCCTCTCTGAGTTTTCCTTCTAACAGCTCGAGCCTTCCACTTCCTTCCCCATAGCCCACGGAGTGTGTAACATTACAGGTGTGTATGCAAGAAAAACTTCATTCCCTGCCCTCCTTTGCTTTGACTCAGTAATCAATTCTGTCAAGTTTGAAGGACCTTAAGCTGTCATGAAAGGAAAATCATTCCTTAAACTGTGTTTATTTCTGCTACAAAACAACCCCATCTCTGGATCTTTAGTTTGTATTGATAGGTGTATACAGCAGGATTTGGTTGGCTTATTTTGACTTGAGGAGGAAATCAGATGAGAAGCATTATGCTTTCCTAAGTTGTATTCAGCAGGGAAAGGGGAGATGTATTCATCATTCTGCTTTTGCATTGAGAAGCAATTCTTTAGGAGACAGAACAAATCTTTAAAAAATAATGCTGGAAATAGTCTAATGGCTTAGAAGTCTGAATGAACCTATTGTGGCTGAATCCTTTGCTAGGGATGGATCCTACCAGGATATTTTAAATAACCTTCCTCCTTATTTCTGCTCCTCCTCCAATGAAAGAACCCCAGTGTAGAGCACATTTCATCTGAGTGTCCCCATGGGAACTTCAGCCCCTCAAAGCTGCTGTGGTGTCCTACCCTTGGAGCCTGGACCTGCCATCATTAGGGTTTGGGTGGTGATGTAGAGCTGGAAGCAGAGGATTTTTGGCTTTGAAGGCTTTTGTGCTGCCCAAATGAAAGGTGGAACTGGAAGGGAAATGAGTTGAGCCAGGTCCGTGGAGCTTTAAACCCAAAATATTTGGGTGTATTGAAGGCAGCTTCCCTTCAGACAGACCCAACTGAAGGGTCTGGATCCAAACACCCCCAAATGCAGGACCATCTGTACTGCAGCTCTGTTGTAGCTGCTTCCCAGAAAACTTGCCAAAGGATGTGCAGGATGTAGCCCTTCTGCCAGGTGCAGTTAGCAGCAGTGGATGCTGCTTAGGACGTTCCTCCTAAAATTAACACACACGGATTGTGCAGGTCCCCAGGTGAGAAAAGCAGCTCCCAGACAGCAAACTTCCCTCTCTTTCCTAGGTTTGTGCATAAAAATGCCTAGGGTTGTGCATTAAAAAAGGAGCATAAAACGGGGAAACACAGGCACAGTAACAGAAATGTCAGTTTGTAATGTACAGCTTGTAAGCAAGATGCGTGTGAAATCCCCCTCAATGCACACACATGTGGGTGTGCACTGTGTTTTTCTGGCAGCAATTCCTTTCAAAGAATCATAGGAAAGACTTGGGTTGGGAAGGACCTTGAAGATCATCCAGTTCCACCCCCTGCTGTGGACAGGTTCACCTCCCACTAGAAGAGGTTGCTCAAAGAACTATCCAACCCAGCCTTGGACACTTCCAGGGATGGGGCAACCCCAGCTTCTCTGGGCAACCTGTGCCAGAGCCTCACCACCCTTTTCACCTAAGGAAAGGGTTCTTACCTAATAGCTAATCAAAACCTACTCTCTTTCAATTTAATCCCACTCCCCCTGTCACTGCAGGGCCTTGTAAATAGTCTTGCCCCATCTTTCCTGTATGGTACGGGAAGGCTGTAATTAGGTCACCCCAAAGCTTGTCTTTTCTAGATCCCAGTTCTCTCAGCCCTTCCTCACAGCAGAGCTGCTCTATCCCTCTGATCATCTGGATGGTCTCCTCTGGGCTTGCTCCAACAGGTCCATGTTTTGAGAACACCAGAACTGGATGCAGCACTTGAGGTAGAGTCTCACCAGAAACACACTTTCCCTCACTTCTCCTACCCTCTGGCAGGACTGTCCAGTGCCTGACGTCCCTTTAACTTTTCTTTTTTGCTCCACTACAGCTGGAATCCTGGCAGGGAGCTGGGAATTGCCTCTGCCAAGCTGGAGCACAGTCAGGGGCGCTTATATTGGCAGGTAACTCTCGGAGTTTCATTGCCTGAAGACACAAATTTCAGAACAGTTTTTAGGTGTGGGCATTTAACTACTAATGATTTAGGATTTAAAACAATTCTAAAATATTCTTTTTAATGAAATCTTTGCCGTTAACCTTTAACTGCTTCCAGTCCACAGAATGCTTTACAAGAAAGGGCAGGAAATCAATAGCTCTAAAAAGCAAAGCAGCAGCCCCAGTGCATCAGCTTGTGCAGATCACACTGGTGTGCCTGCACCAGCCACTGCCCAGGGTGAGCAGGGGGTGACACAAGAGCTGTGACCTGCCTCACTTTTGCATTGCGACCTGGCTCATAAGGAATCCTGGGAAGAAAAGGAAGGATGAAGGCTGGGTTCATCACCAAGCTGTTATCAGGGGAATCTGGGGCAAGTTATGTTTGTTCACACAGGAATCCCCAAATCCATTGATTTCTGAGAGCTCGTTAATGTGGGTGTGACAGGCAAGATTTTCACCTGGGTTTGGCGTTGTGCTGGTCCTGGAAATTATTAATATTTTTGTGATTCTCTTACAAGTACTATAAAACAGGAAAAGACTTAAAAATAATGTATCTGTTTCTTAACCTCAAAATACATCTCTATGCAAACAAACAAAAACCATACACACCCTGTTCAGGGAGCTTTCCTGCTTTCCTTTGTTCAGCTTCTCCATGCTTTTGTCTTAGAAGGTTGGACACAAGGTCACTCACAAGCCATTTCATGTGGATGCAGCAAGTCAGTTCAGGTCTTCTCCCCCTCCCCTCAATTCATCTGAAATTTCTGTGGTAATGGGGCTGAAAACACAGTCCTGTGGTACAAAATAAAAATGTTGCTGGAAGGGATGTCCCAGAGGAATGTTTGTGCAACTCAAAATGGGAACTTTGGATGTCACATATTACTTAAGCAGTAGATTACTGTGAGTTTGAACCCTTTTAAGCAGAAGCTGGGAAGGGGTTAGAAATACTTCTGCCATCAATAATTACAGGAGCTGCTGCCCAGCCTTTGCTGCTCCTTGGGGCCTGGGACATGCTCCTTCTGGACCACAAGGAAGGGCAGCTCTGGGAGGATATTATTCACAGGTGTCACAAAGCCCAAGCATGTGTCACTTGCCGATAGCAATTATTGTGGTGACAAGGCTCTGCCCAAATGTTGCCATGGATATGGGCTGTGATCTCCGTGAGTTTTTCTGCCCAGTTTCTGGAACTGACTCCTCTGTGTCTTAAACAATTATTGAAATCTATATGCTCACTTTCCCTGTGTGTAAAAATGGGCTGACTCCCCTCACCAGTGTGTTTGGAGAACAAATTAATAATGTCAGGCACTCAAGAGAAAAAGTTTCTCAGTGTACATTTGCTCCGCAAAACTGCTCAATATTGTTATTATTTATTATTCTATGGACTCATCACTCTCAGCTCCCTTCTGCCAGAAGCTGCTTTGAAAGATGGATAAGTAGCACAAAAATTATTTTTCCTCAGTTTTCTTTGTGAGAAGGTTTAAAATGTGGTGTGAGAAGGGGTGGTTTTGTGAAGGAGGGCAAAGGAAGACAAGCTGCTGTGATTAAATGAGTTTGAAAAGGTGCAACCAAGGAAAAATAACTTTGACCTAAAATTCAGACTGCTGCATTACCAAATTTTTACTCAGGTAACAGACACAAATACATGAGTACAAACAATCCTTTTGCTACCTGCAGATACATTTGTAACACTCTGGTTTTCTTTTGGTGCTGTCTCTCCCTCCTCACTGGTAGAGCAGAAGTGAAGGCAGGGATAGATGTGAATAGCCCTAATTACTGTTTGTGAATTCTGTGTTTGATGTAGCTCAGAGATACCAGCGCTGCTCCTGTCTCACTCCCCACTTCCAGAGACTTTCCATCTGGTGCAGCTCGTGCTGTACGCTCCCTCAGGTTTATGTGAAACCTCCTGTGAAAGCAGAGTCATTGATTTTTGTAGGTTTAGTGCCAGAGCAATTTTAGGTGGCACAAGGCCGATTTCCTTGACTTTCGCTTTCCTGCTCTTGATACTTCTGTGTCAAACTCAACACCTTTCCCAACACTATCCTCCTCCTCATTATAACAAAGTACTCACTACCTCCTCCTCCTCACTAGCGCTGTCAGCAGGAGCCGGGGAAGGGTGCTACAGGCGACAGTGTTTGTTTTGACAGTGCCAACTTTCAAAAGAATCTGCTGAGTTAGTGGGAGGTCCCTGTGTGCTTGTGTGTCTAAACATAATTGTTTAATTTGGGGATATTTCACCGCTGGGCATCTCTCGGGCAATGGGAGTGGGGAAGGTGCAGCCTGGACTTCAGGTCCTGCTGCAGAGAGCTGTCCTGGTGAAGAATTTGATGTGCTGCTGCTCTCTCTTGTCTGGGGGACAGCTCATGATGTGGAAGGACTTTTCCAGGTCTTCCCATTAGCCGGTGATAATGGAATAAGTAGTGGGGAGATGGTTTTCCTGTGTTACTGCAAAAAGTCAGCTGAGGGCTCCATTCTAATGTGACAGGTAACAAACGTCCCTGTAATGTTCATGGCCAAAGCAGTGGGATCAGGATCCGACCCTGGAGTGGGGAGCCAGCCCCAAGTACACCGAAAGTGCTTCTGCCTGAGCTGAAGGTTGTCAGTACAGACAGATTCTCACATTTTGTCTTTCAAGTGTCAGAGACAGAAGGTGCCATAATTTATGACGTGGCACTGGAATCCCTGATTAATTGTCTTGCACTGCTGATGTGCAGCAAATGACGTGCAAAATGTTTTTCCCAAGCATTTTATGGAATGCAGCAGGCAGGGAACGGGCTCTGAGGCTGGAGTTTTGAGGCTGGGGCTACCTGCTCACAGAAAGTGTATTAAATCATCACTTTAGTCCTCTCTCATCCCACTTAGGGCTTATCCCTCTCCTCTGGCTGCATAGGGGGATCAGAGTCCAAACCCTGCTCCTTGGTGTTAGTTCCGTGCACAGAGCAAAAGCCTTCAGCAAAATCTCTGTGGCACGGAGACCATTTACATCGAGTAAGCGAGGCTATTTAGGCAGATGCCAAGCTGAAAGCTCCTTATTTCTGAGCTCCTTCAGGACTCAAACCTTGCAGGATACCGAATGTAAGTGGATAAATGGCTTTTGCATGTGTTAGTCCAGTGGCCCCTTCACACAGGTGATAGAAGCAGTTGGAAAAAACAGAGACTCTGCCCAAAGTCTTTTGAAATACATTTTAATCAGTGAATTTCCTGCATTTCTCTGCATATTATTGTTTCTTTTTATTTTGCAGCATGCCTGCTCAATTCATGAGACATTTTTGTTTCATTTCCAAAATGTGGGATAGACAGGGAACTCAGCTTTGGAGCTATAAGCCTTTTTTCTTCCCCACCTAAAAAAAAATCCCACCTGCTCTCTCTTTATATATTACCACCCTGCCTACAGCTGAGATAGGGATGTAGGGAGACAGAGAGTGTATCTAGGAGTGTGTTGCTCATGCTTATATTCCAAATGAACATTATCTTTGAACTTAAAACCACTTCTTTGAATAACTCCATTTTTTACACACCACAGCAGCGCGCCACAGCTTATAACAAAAATACATCTGCAGAGGGAACTGGAGCTGAGCCTGCGGGGATTGGAGCTGCCTGTTTATCAGTTTTTGCATACAGGGATGAACCCAGCAGTGGTCCTGCCCCAAAATAAAACACTGGCATTTGCTGCTCTGAGAATTGTGGGCAGCCCCATGTGCACGGGGATTAAGGAGGGCAGGACTTCCAAAGGGAAGGGCTGCAGCTCCAAACTTTTTGTTGCAAAGGGGTGTGAGGTGAGGGATTCGCTGTGCCTTCCTCTGGAAGTTCTGTGGAGACTGAGCCTGTCCGGGTTCTGAGCTGGGTCTGTTCTCCCTCCTGCTGTGCCCACTCCTGAGCATCTGACCATCTGTGGTGTGATGATCTGTGTGAGCTCCTTGGAGACAGCCATCCACGTGGAGCCACAGGACATCCATCTTTTGCTCTCCTTTTATGCACTGAAAGGATATTATTTTGAAAGTCACTCTCTATAACAGCCATTGCAGAGGACAACTCTCAACTCCTCTGCAAACAGAGGAGAGCTTTGCACCTGATTTAATATAAAACAAGGTTACATCTTTAATTAAATTATTTAATCTCATTTTTTGAGGGAAAAGTCTGTTTTATGAGTTTAGTGACAAGGAGACAAAAATTCTGAGGTTTTGGTTTTTTCAGTCTTGAATTTGTTCACTTTGCTCGTATTGCTCTTCTCCCTGCTCTGTGTTTATACCTCTCAGGAAAGGGTATGGCATTTTTTTGTCTCTCTAAGTATTTGGGTATGGCATGTAGTCTTATAAATAAAATGTCCTGTGCACTGCCAGCTGTAAGAATGAAGTGAAAGCCTCAAATATCTATGTATTAATAATTTTGGCATTAGCAAGTCATCTAATTTTTACAGCTGAAGAGGACTTCTCCTTTTTAATATTAGTCCTTCCCTTTTCACAAGGCAAACTGCATTCCTGCTCCCTGAGGAAAATGGCCTGGAATTCACAAACCAGAGTTAAATGGTTAAAAAAAAAAAAAAAGGACAGAGAAATTAGGAACTATGGCCACTGCATTTTTTTTCAGCCATGAGTCACAGTGTGGTCTTCCTTTCCAGAAAAGCTGTCTGAGGCAGCAACTGGGATCCCATAATAAGCTGGAAGTTGAACAGGAATCCCATTAGCTCCTTTGTTTTAACGTTAAACTGCGTTGCCTTGACCCCAGCCCACAGGTAGTGTTCCTATCTGCGGCTGTTGTCAGGCAGCTGTATGAATGTGTTCCCAAATTAAATAATGTGGCATTGTGCTGGATGACTAGCACTTACACACTAAATTATCACAGCTCTCCCTGACCTTGGCAGCATCATAGGGTTCATATTTTCAGAAAGATGAATTGTTCTCAGAACAGTTTCTTCAATGTTTTAAACACACACACTTTTCTTTAACCTTACGGACGCGTGGTTTTTACCTCTTTGTGCTGCTCTGATTTTAAAAACACTGGTCCTAAATACAGCGCCAACTGAAGTCAATAAAAGGGCTCTTGCTGGCTTCTGCTTTGGTACTTTATACTCAAATTAAACTCTAGGATTGGAGCCTAAAATGGGAGAAAAAGATGAAGTGTGCAACTTTATGGAGTTCAAAAGAAAATCTTCTAGTTGTGTTTTCAAATCTTGGCCGCTCTTTTCTTGGGTCTAAGAGCAGCACAGCAGGACACAGTGGTTCTCTTTCAAGCTCATCATCCCCTGGCTAACTTGCACTGTTTATGTAATGTTCTCCAGATTTGCTTGTAGTTGTAGTTCAGATGAGGAAAAAAGGACATCTTTGCGTATTTTTTAAAGTGAATATTAAGGCCACATTGCACTTGGGTGTAGTTATGGCTCAGCTCTGCTGTAGAATGTACAAAATAGTTTAATTTTAGTCTCTTCTGATGAATTACACTGTCCACACTCAAAGTTGCTTTGGACTACACCTCTATCATGTTCTGAGAGAAAATCAACTCCTTTAAACAAGTTATTAATTTAACATTAAAACAAAGGAAAGAGCGGAAAATATATACTTGCAACCTTTTCTTGGAGATAGTTTCCCAGTGCAGTGTAACATAAACAGATTAACTGCAGTGTTTATTCAGTGTGAAAAAGCAGTTCCAAGAGCCCCAGGTGCTTGCCAAGTCCATAATTGTACCTCCTTAAATACTTTCATTACTTGGAACTACAATAAGAGAAGCGCAGACACATGCTTTCTATTTTCTTGTCAACAAAACACCTCCAACAAATTAAACTCTATTTTGTCTAGAAATTTTCAGCAGTATTTTTTCCCCTCCTGTCTTGAAGAGGAAGGGGGATCCAGGGACCCTTGTGGGTGCTGCTCCCCTCATAGCCTCCCCAGTGCCACCCAGGGACCCCTGGGCTGCAGGGTCTTCACAAGGACCCTCCTGCCACAGGGACCAGGGCATGTTAAAAATTTCAGCCAGTGGCTGCAGTATTGAACCCAGAACCTTGTGCATCAGGAGCATGATTTCTTCTGGAGTTGAGTAGGTTTTATCCCATTAGTTTTCTGTAATAATTTTCTCCCGTGGCTGATGACTCCACAGCTTTTTAAAATGCAGATTCTCTGGGCAATCTGGCTGTTTAGGCTGTAAGTGATATTGGGCATCGTTAAATGTCCACATGCATCTGCAGATGAGCCTTGGTGTAGTCTCATTCTCCTGCCCTATCCCAGGAAGGTTTTAAGAAATGCTTCAGTCAAACAAAATCATGCTGTTTCTGAGCTTCTCCCTCCTGAATGCCAACCATATATAGGCAAACCCAGCTCTTTGGGGAAAGGCATGTGGAGGGTGAGATTTCTGCTTCATGCAAGGCAAAAAAAAAAAAGAAACCAACAAAAAAAAGTCAAATTCTGCTTCCGAAATTGCATCTGAACACAAGTGTAACGAGAACTGCTCATCTCACAGTGAGAACACGCCAGTGCACTTACCCAAATTTGGTCTTGACAAAGGCAGCCTGAATATTTTATTTATTCTTCTCATATCCTTTATCTCAAGCCTTGATTACAAACCTAAGAACAAATTCCCATCTTTTTTGAGGGGGTGGTGATGTTGCTTGTTGTCTCTCTTCAACAAGTTTCACAATGCATGAACCTGAGGTAATGGAAGCACCACTTTCCTGGAGCTCAGTGGTAGGTGAAGGGATGTCTCCATCCCATGGACCTGGGGAGATTCAGTTGCATCGTTATAAGATGCTGAACAATGAGCACCTGAAGTCTTAAATTCTCCTTTCTCACTGAAGGGAGGAAGCTTTTCTCATGGTGCAGAAGTAGGATGGCCAAGACAGAGAGATTCCTAGGGCCTGTTTGGGAGGAGATATTTCCCTTCCCCAGCACCCATGGAGCCTGGCAGTGACCCAGTAATACAAAGTGTGACAAGACACTTGCTGATTTTATTTCCCTGAATCCAACAGCCCTTTTTAAAGGCAGAAGAATGTCTGCATTTCCACCTCACTTTAATAGTTTGCCTGTAGATCCCATCCCTTCCTATCACAAAGAAATTGTGTCCTGCTGTGTAATTAATATGCGTGTATGGTGTGGCAAACATTTTCCTGTAGACTGCTTATTTTGCCTGTAAATTACAGGAAATCCTATACAATACACCTGGGAGCCCTGCAGCTTGAAATCAGAATGCAAGCCATCCCCACCTCTTCTTGCTTGGCCAGCTTACCAGTCAAATTTCAAAACTTTTTTTGTTTTGTCACAAATTCTGACAATGATGGACTTGCTCACTTCTATTAATCTTAAAATTAATACAGGTTTTAATTCTGAAATGAAACCAGTTTATGGCTCACAATTACTACAAAGAGGTGAAACTGCACGGAGGTTTCCAGTTGTGGATTTTGTTCTGTCACATGCAACATACAAATTTTTAACAAAATCCCCACCGTTTACGGTATATTGGCTATAAAATTGATGGCCAAGCCTCAGTTTTGTGTGATGTCACATCTATATGAGCCCTGAGAGCGTATTAATACAGCAACAGCTGTTACCTGTAGGAGACACAGAGGCTCTGTATTTTCCCTTTCTCTGTGAATCCCAGTGACAAAAGAACTCTCCAGAAAATGGTAATGCCAACTGCCAGAGCATTAAGACCACCAGTCCTCATTAGCTTGGTGCAGGCTACTTACACTGCATTACCTTCATTTCATGTACTTTTGGGGTGTGTGGATGCAGAAAACAGTGCAGCCTCTGGATGGTTTGTGCTCTCCATGCTGGAAAATGCACAGCTTTGTCTCTGCTGTCCAGTGACTGCTCCAGCTCAGGAAGGGCACAGAAGTTTAGGGAAAAGATGGCTCGTAGCTCTGCACTGTTGTGAAAGCTGCTCCCCCAGAGTGCTCTGCCAGACATAATCACATCCCTACAGCTGACAGAGGCAGTTCAGCCTCTTTGGAGCTCTTGCCTGGCTCTGACTCTTTCCCTCTTAAACTGGGAATGGCAATTGGATCTGTTAATTAGCAAGCATCAGAGACCAGGAGATTCCCAGCTCTAAGAAGATCTGTTGAAAACAGAAGGCAGCCAAATCCTAATCTCCATTTCAGCAGGGTAAATCTACTCAAAATCAGGGCTCACATGAAATAGCTGCCCTGAAGTTTGACAACACAGTTCAAAAGCCATGTTCTCCTGAAAATACAATAAGAGGAGGTTTGGATGCAGCTTCCCTGGGGAGAGCAGTCCTGGAAGGACTTCCTTCTAGGTGTCACTGGTTGAGGAAGCAGGGAGCAGAGGAAAAATTACCTCTTGCTGGGTGAACCCAACTATGCATTTTTAACTCTTTCATTCCTAACTTCCCTCCATTAAAGGCACTCTCCTGGTCCTGGGCACCTCAGCAAGGTGTTAGTCACCTTGAATAGAAGTATGTAAACACACAGAAAATGGGCTGAGCAGGAAAATCTGCTCAGGCCTAGATTTCATCAACGTCTTGGAAAATCAGCAACACCAAATGCATTTGTTTTGTAAGGCTTTTGATGCACTGGTATCATTGGAAGCTGTTACTTCAAAGCCATGATGTCACTGTAGAGAAATATGATGTCAGGGCTGTAAAAGAAGGAAATAAAAACTTGCTAAAATTCCTTTTCACATTTGGAAGTTTCTATTTTCTATTGAACAGAAAATACTCTGTTCTCTTTCCTGCGACCTTCACCTTCTTTATAGGTACCCCTGCCAAGAGCGCTAAGGGTACACAGGAACCACCATTCCCCTTCTCCCAGTGGGAATATAGCTACCTTTTATTACTAGAACTAGTTCTTTCTTTAATGGTTTTGCAGTAAAAGTTAAAAAAAGAGTGTGAGAGAGAAGAAGAAAGTGGTCTTTTTAACTACTACAAGAGGTATTAAAGAGTCAGCCAACCTCTGGAATCACTTCTCATTTTCCATGAAGCTGGGTAAGGAGTGTTATGGAGTTTTTTTGGGTAAAGTTTATTGGAACGTCACAGTAGGACTACAAAAATGTGGATACTCTGATTGTTTTTGTTTAATAAGACTCAAGGCTCCTGACTCTACCTGACTTTAAAGTCTTATTGCCCCTTAAATTTTCTCCAGGGTTTTGAGTCTATGGTTTGGAACAATCATTCGCATGAAGATCATTTTGCCTTCTGCTGCAGGGTGCTTGTACCTTTTGGATGTGAAACTCTGCAGGGTTCTGTGGTGATACCTCAGGTGACTGATATGCCCTCCTCATAGATAACTTGTCCAAAAACCTGGGAAATTAAAAGAAACTTTGCAATATCAACGGTCATAGATCTGGACTGTGAGTGTGTCTCTGCAGGTTTGATTTGGGTGGGGAGGTGCAAAAAGGTAAATTGTGGTTTGGCTTTCAACTGCTTCTTCCTCTCCTGGTAATGATGTAGTCACTAGCTCTGAATTTTTGGCCTCTTTCCATCCTTTAACATGACAATGGCTCTCAGCTCTCACCAGGAGTGAGCAAAGCAATTAGGAACAGATGAAATGACTCAAGCTCCCCTTAGGCTTAAACCTAGCCTGTTCTTAGGAGTTAAGGTTTGTGGAAACCCAATCTTTTCCTTTCTTTCCTGACCATGTTTTTTTTTTCTTTCTGTAAAGCTCTGTCTTCTGAGGTTCTGCCACTGGACCAGGGATATTTAAACCAGTAAGAAGCAGGTAGTGCAGACAAGCCACATTTTGTGTATCTGAGACTCCCAAATAAATACTGGAATTTCCTGAGCTCATCTGAACCAAACTCAAACCCTTTTGGTCTAGTTCTTTGCTAATTATGTTTCCTTGCTAATGCAGAAAATGGACGAATGTTAATTCCTTGGCTACTCCATCCTTGATCTCTGTGGAACTGTGGAACAGTTTCTTTGGGCAGTCCTTCCAACCTTCTCTGAAGCCTCTTGGATTTTGTCAGTGATGAAGGCTGGCTTCTGCTCCTATGTTGTTGTTCTTCTCAACTGGATATTCCTTCATAGTTCCACTCCCCATACCTGTCTCACATTGCTGGTGAGGACAAATCCTTGTTACTCTACCCAAAATTTCACTGGGCGTTGAATCCAGTCCTGATTTAGAGCTGCCACTAAAAAGGGAATAGTCTGGGTTGCGTTTATCCAAGGGAGAGAAATTATCAGTTAATGACAGGAAAACCTGAGACAAAGCATTTGTTTAAGAGTGCTTCAGTGTTTGGCAAACCCTGTACTCACAAGTTTTTGGGGCAATATTTTAGACAGACACTCTTTGATGATGCTGGCTGTCAGATTATAAGGACAAGTAAAGCAAATATATTTTTTTTCCTATGTGTTACTAGTTAGATTATCATGTTTAAAGTAATCCTTTTATCATCTGGCTGTTTTTCTAACCAGCCTAGAATTGCCAGAAGCTCAGCAAACTTGGTAGCTCTTGTGGTAGTTGAAAGAATCATGATAGAAGTGGATATTCCCAACCTCGCACAACTCTAATTAACAGTAATTCTCAGTAATGGACTTTGGCTGCAGGCTAAATAAATACTGCTTCTGAATATTTTTCTTAAATCATCCAGGATTGTGTTAATTGAAACTCTCACATCTTCTAGTTTGAGCTCAGCTCCACATTCTCCAATTTCTGCGTGTGTTGCTGAAGTGCATCTGCTACCAGCAGTGTAATTAAAGGCATGGCTGTGTCACCTTTGAAGTCTTTGTTACAGGTGTCCACCTGGCCCTAAAACACTGTCTTTGAGTGGAACATGGTGTGCAGAATCACTGCAAAAATAAGATTTTGGTTTTACCAATTGAGAAATACCTATCTCGAGTCCCTTTGGAGATGTCCCTGTAGCTGCTTCAGGACTAGAGGCAGAGGGTAGAAAGGGGATTGGTTAATATTAATATTACTCTGTAGCTTTCAGAGGGCTAAATTTATAGGCCCTTGGATTTTCCTCAGGCAAACTTCTTTTTGGGTTTTTTTTTTTTGGGTTTTTGTTTTGTTTTGTTTTGTTTTATTTTTTTGGTTTTTTTCCCAAGAAAGAGGAAGAGGTAGAATGACTGAAATCTGGTTTTGATTGAAAGACTTTAAGCTGAAAGGAGAAGGACATGGCAGAGCTTTGTTGGCACCTCTAAAGTGGCTGTTTGTCTTTCCTTCCTCTCTGGAATTAATTCTAATGTCACTGTGCTCCTGCTGAGCATCAGTGAAGCACCCCTACTGAACCCACAAGTGTTCACAGAGTGCAGGGAAACAGGGAAAACACAGGGTGGTGCTGGAGGAGGCCATGAAGGAAAGGCAGCAAGATCAGGCTCTGCTTTGCAGAGTTCACCGAGTGCACATGTACAGAAGTGGTGGTTTGGGGGAACAAAGTGGCAAAATGGAAGGGAAGAATGACTTGTCTTGCCAAGCAGGAGAGCACAAATCCAGCAGGAAATAAGTAACATTCTCAGGTTTCTGGTGGTCATTGCCAATTGTGGAGGGAGAGAAAAAGCAGAAAGAAAGTTAGGATCTTAAGTGTGCTTAGCACAGGATTTGTATGAAAAAAGAAGTTAGGGTCAGGTTTTCAAAGGTGTAGGAAACGCTTTTGCTGCCTCACCTTTGTGCTCACAGCACAGGGAAGGTTGGCCACACTAGGACAGCACTGTCTACCATTTTGGTGTCCATAAAAATTCTGGACAAATTCTCCTTACGCCATAACTGCAAAAAACTTCCTTGTTTTAGTGAGTTCAAGTCAAATGTTGACTGGTATTTGATCAGAAGGTGGGCTGATTTTTTAGTATTGTTAATTTTAATACAGTTTAATTATACTGAAGTTATATTGGGGGTTCAGTAACCACTGGCTTGAAAATTAACTGAATTATGAAAGCTGTAGTGTTGCTACCAGCATCAGTTAATGACAAGGTCACCACCACTGTCATATTCAAAAGAAATGTTACACTTGAATGAGGCTGAGATGGCTGCACTGTCCCATGGTTCCAGGTAGAGAAAATGAAACAAGGGCTCCTTGGGTACTGTTTTATCCCATGTTTGAATCTAATGCATTCTTTTTTCAGCTCATTTTGGTTCTGCTGTGTTCCCTCAACATATGGAGTCCCTAGATACTAAGCTGTAACATGGAAACTTTGGGGGCTGGGAATTACAGATCATGAATAGATTGAAAAGTCCCACTGAATGCTCCCTTGGGTTGTTTGTGTAAAGATTAATTTTTGTTGTTTCTGCCTTGAACAAAAATCAAGAAAGGCTAAAATTATTTTTGTCTTCCAGGCTATAATAGGGATCAGACTTTTAGCATGCCCTTTACACCAGCACACTAGCACAGAGATGCATCTCAGGAACTGACTCAGAAAGGTGGTGTTAATTGAAAAGGGGAAGTGTAAGAGATCTTGTTGGAGATACGGGGAAAATTAACTGTTAAGTTCTAGATGTTTGCACACTATTTAATTCAAAGCCCTGATTTTATAATTTAGTGTAAATCAAACCAGGAGATAATGATATTGCACTTGACCTTGTGCTGCCGAAGTCAGGGAGAGCAGGATTAGTCCTGGCATTGTTCAGCTGAGTAACTGAGGGGGAATTGCTCAGAGCCTACTCTCTTGTTGAGCCTGATGTTTGATCCGTGCTGCAAGGCTGAAATACTGAATTTGTCTGGTGTGTTTTTGATGAAATGGGTTAGTGGCGAGTTGAGGAAAGGAAGAGCATTTTTGGAACCAAAGCCACAGTCTGACCCAAAACCACCTCAGCCATAATTGGGGCTCATGCCTTGTTGGGAGCAAACTGGAGCAGTCACCCAGCTGGGTGGGTGTCTGAGAGCTCCCTGAGCTGCCTCAGCACAAGAGGAATAATGAGCTGCTTTCCTTGGACGTTTAAGGTACCAGCAGAGCAGGGGTAACAATCAACTGGAGGGCCCTAAAACCTGAACCCATGTCAGCTCTTTGCAAAGAGACTGCATCTGTGTCATTGCACTGAAAGAGGTCACTGCACTCTGCTTTTCTTCCCCACCTCCCATCACAAGTCTGATTTATTTTGCCAAATCCATCTGACAAGATGTGTTAAACCTCCCAGCTCATCTCCCTTTTTGGGGCACCAACATGCGGACAGATGTCACCAGAGCCATCCAAAGGGAATGCTGTGGCAGACTCTCACCTCAGATTTGGAGGAGATCTAAGAAGCTTAGTGTAGACCCTGAAGAAGGAGCTGAGAAAATGGTCAGTGAGGATGAAAACCATAGCCAGGGCTCAGGAGAGAGACTAGCAGCAACTGGGGGGGAAGAGAAGCCTGGGAAGGAGATGGCAGAATAATGAAAGAAAATATTGTTTAGGCACAAAGTCTTCGGAAGAGCATATTTGGATAGGAAAAAAAGTCCAAGGCTTGGAGGTAAAACGGTTGAATTTATAAATGTTGCCCTTTCTTTCCTTGGTGGTGGATGTTGAAGGCAATTTTAGATGAAGGCTCCAGTGGATCTCCTCAATGCCCTGCTAAAACCATGGAGATTCTACCCCTAAGACTCTGCTTTATTTGTATATTTACCTGTCTCTTTCCCAGCACAGTGCCAGGGCTAGAGCAGAGAGTGGATGTGCACCATGGTGTGAAGTACTGGGACACTCAGACACTCCTTTATCAGTGTGATGTGGTTATGCATTTACTGCCACCCTTCTTCCATATCTCCAGTATTTGCAGTGGGAAAGGAGGTCAGAATAATCTTGTGCTGTAGAAAAAGAGCCAGACAATATAATGAAGAGAATTTTACTCAAATAATATTAATACTAGTATTAATCATCATTAATAACTAATTATTTAGCAAAAAAACCCTGTTAATGCTGAATAGAAGAATTGCATGTGCTCTTCATGTAAAGTACTTGAGACTGTTGTTAGCGGTTCTTCAGTGCCATCTTGGAGGCAGGAACATTTCAGTCTGCAATGTTAAAAAACACCCGTTTGCTTTTTCTCATTGTAACTAAACTGTGGATCAGGGTTGGAGCGTTTGCTGTGAATTTGAGAGCCCCAGCATTCCAACAGTCAAGTGCATTTAAAACTGTGGCTGTCCTTTCTGTTGCTACCCACTTCCTTACCAATCTTTGTGAGGAGCTGCAGTTCCAGCTTTATCTAGATTTTCCCTGGGCTTTTGCAAGTGGGAGCTGTGGCTGTAAGCTGAGAAGTGCTGAAAGCTGCCCCTTGTAGGATAACAAAGTGCATCTTCAAATAAAGAATTTGGATGATTTGGGCTCATAAATTGTTTTTATCTGAACTCTCCAGTCCACACAAACCAATATTTTTTCATGTTCAGCTACTCTCTAGACAGGTATATGGTTGTAGTTCTCAGGCTTATAAAGGAGGCACAGTGCACTGAAAGGGATAAAGCAGAGGGAAACAAATCCAAACCACTTGTAGGGAGATGTGTGTGTGCCTGTGTGCCTGGTGAGATATTTATTTGCTTCTGAACCTGTGGTTTCTCACACAGGGATTGAAATTTGGTCTAATGACCACGTGAGATGTGGAGGGTGAGCTTGCCTTCGGCCCTGGAGCAGGATCTACGTGCCTGGCAATTGCCATATACATCTGAGAGCTTTCTCTGCCTAAAATCAGCTTTCCTCTTCCTAACAGACAGGGAGCTGGAAATCATGATAAAAACCCTTGCAGTGCACAGTTTTTCTGGGTAGTCTCTCCATGGTTAATAAATGAGTTGGGCTTGATGGGAGCTGGAGCAGTGTTTTGGTTTCCAGGCGGCTGGGGGCCCAGCGCTGCATTCTTGCTGCTCCCTGGGCTCCCCTGGAACTGGCTGGGAGGTGTGGGTGAACAAGATCAGACCCCTCATCTGCAGGCACTGAAGCCACATGCAGCCTCCAGTGACCTCCCTTGCTTCCCACAAACACGAAATTCATTGCTGGTTTAAGGGGAAAAAAAGTGAGCACTTCAGCTTCTTTTCAAAATAGAGAGAAACAATAGGGCACAGTGTAGTGAGTTCCAAGTCTTTTATCTTTCTACAGATTCAACCACAGTATTGATTCTTTATTGACCTAAACTGTCCTAAGCGTGGCTGTGGTTTTTTCTCATATAGTCTATGGGAGAGTTAAGGCAGCTACTACTTTAATATTGATTTTTGTGAAAAAGGTGCAGGAAAGGGGGCAATTTGTGTCTGCAGTTGCTCTTCACTATAAAAGATACCATTGTTAGGAGCTTATGGCATTATATCAAGGGTCTTAATCTGTAGCAATCTTTTTTTACAACTTAGAAATAGGCTTGGGCAAATGTGTTATTGGTGTTAATGATATTTTGAAGTGAAGAAAATTTGTCAGCCTTTCCAAGTAAAATGCTCAACTTAACCATTTGAGAACTTGACAGGTTTGTTACATCTGTTTGCAGGAATTATCTCTTTCCTTCCCCTGGAAGGAGAAAAAAAAAAAGCAAGAAAAAAAGAAAAAAGAGTGTCCGTTTGAATAAACAGTGATAATAATGTTATCTGAATAAATCTTTAATAAATTGAAATTATTACTGCAGGCTTAAATAAGCAGTAAGTTTTGACAAGAAGGGCATTATCATCTAATTATACTTACTTTATGAAAGAGAGGGGCAAGGGCCAACCTGTGAGCCGTCGAAAGCACAGTAATAGAATGATCCCCTCCGCAGACTAAAGAAGGAGCCATCAGACAACAATAAAACACAGGCAGTGCTCTGTAAATTGCAACTGAACCCCTGATTCACACAGATTCACCATCTTAATTGTTATGAAAACTAGCAGAGCGGGATGATAAGTGCATGGCAGAGCAGCCTCTGCTAAGTGGATGAGAGAATCCTGTGCCAGATATTTTATGGTATTCCTAAAGGTTTCTTTAATTATCAATTAGTCACTGCTGTATATTAGCTTCCTATTGGCTAAGTGCTCAGTGTGAGGGCCTGGATCAGCATTTGCAAACAGGTGTAAAGATATAACTGATACCTAAATTGCCTCCTTCCTGTGGGCACCTGGTTTGCTAAGAACACTTAAGGAATTCCAAGACAACACCTGCTAGCTGCTTTATTGGTGCATATCTCATGTATCCGGCTGATCCACCGGGTGGAATTGTAGAGAGCTGTGCTCACTGGGACGCACTGCTTTTGTCATGGAAGCCCTGGGGAAAGCTGGATCTACTCAGGGGAGTAAACCTAAAGTATTCTCATGCCCTCCTCGTGTGTTATGTGTGAGTTCCTACACGTAGTATTCCTCTAATGCCCACTATTTAACGTTTTTCCTCACCCAGAATCAATAACAGGAAAAGTCATCACTTGCTAATGTCTGTAGTCTTTTTGAAGATCACAAACTGATTTGTTTGGCAAACAAGGCTGACTTGTTCAAAACCTGCCTTGGCTCCCATTTATTTTACATAAGGCAAAAAATTTAGGTCATCGTAATCTGCCAGAATTAAGCACTTAGCATCACTCTTCCTTGTGTTAGGTAATGTGGATTTGGAAGAACCCTCTCCACAAACCAAGTCTGTATGTACATGTAGAGGGTTCTGGATATATAGATAAAGATATATAGATACATTAAAAATTGCATTTTAAACCTGTTAATCGAGACCCTCTCCTGCAGGTAGCTCTGTTATATGTTTATTCATATGCACCTGACAACAATGACTTTTCCCCCACTAGATTCTTGTCTCATTTAGCATTCAGGGTATTTGAAGGATGGACAATTATCTCAAACCTGTTCACCTGTGGTATGTGTTGGGCAGGTACATCCTGAGCCCCAGCTCTGAGCCTGGCTGGTGTTGTGAGGGATGTCAAAGCCATGGCAGCAGGGAGGGGGACAGCCTCACCCACTCCCCATCCTTGCTGTGAGATGTATCACATCTCACTTTGTCCCACAGGGCTCTCACAAGGCTAAAAATAGAGACAACATTCACTGATGTGTGCTGGGGATGTGGCTGGGTTTAGTTCACATTCCTTCCTCTTTTGCCTCCACACGTGGGCTGGGCCAGCCTTTGGAGCACAAATGAGGATGATTTGGTGAAAACCGTGAGCAGCAAGGTCCTTAGAAAAGAGATGTTGAGACATTTTCAGCTGAAGTAATTGGCAATGCCCTACAGTTATTGCACGCACAAGGTGTAAAATTGCTTAGGTGTTGCTGCTCTAATGCAGCCTTTCCTGCTTATTTTATCATTTTCTGTATCATTCCCTACCAAGTGCCAGCTCTGTAACTGATATAACTTCAGGTGTTTTTTTCACTCATGCCAGCAAGCTGAACAAGTGGGATGAGGTTACAGTAAACAAGAGGGAAATTACTAGAGCTAGATGTTTTAAGAGTCCACAAAGCCCAAGAGCAACAGAGAATCTGAGACAGGAGAAGCTCTCCATGAGGAGAATGCCTGGAGATATATCCTTCCTCGGCATAAAAACGTACAGACAAAAATGACTCACGATGTGAGTCAGAGAGAGGAGGTTTTATTTACACCACAGTGCTTGGAAATAACATTTCTATTCTGTTCAGCAATTGTGGGTATAAGCGAAAAGCTGTTAACACTTCTGTATGAATCAAATTTTTAAAAATCACTCCGCCCTTCAATCAGAACTGTTTTCTCACTTATGTGAATTAACCTACAGAACTGGCTCATGAAATAATCTGTTTCAGTATCTATTACTGAATATGTCTTGGCCTGGATCCATAAAAGCATTTAGGAGCCTGAGTTGCAATGAAATCACTAAACAGAGGGGAAAAAAGTGTGTTATTCCTGGTTACTACAAGGAACTGTAGCATATTGCTCTTTTCTCTGGGCACACTGCAGGCTCTGACTCCCCAGCCAGACTTTGTGTCTGTGCTGGGCTCTTCCAGGCTGGTGTGGGGAGGCAGCTTCCCAGCACTCCTGAAGTTAGGTTCTTGGAGGTCCTTGGAAGATGGACCCTCCATGAGGGTCCATGATGACATTCCATGTGTGCTGGGCAGGCCAGCAAAGTGATAGAAGCAAATTGCCACAGGATATGTCTGTGAGATAACACAGGACTACTCCAGTATAAAATACATCTGTTTGCTTTGGGGGGGGAATGAAACTGAAATGTATACATTTTTTACAATACAGAAATTGTAGAAATAAATCATTTAATCATTTGGGGGGAATTTTTTTCATCTAGTAAAATGTCTGCACCACTGAAAAATATTTTGATAGATATTTTGTTGCCATCCCCACCACCCTTTGTTTTTCCTTAACAAGATACACCATTTGGGGCAAACATTTAGGGTGTGATAAGAGGCCATGTGGGTGGAAAGGTGTGATGTCTCCAAACAGAGCCGGCCTACAACACAGTCCGGAAAAAGGCCAAGGTAAATAAGTCACACTGAAACTGTCACAGCCCCCTACAATCCTCATGTGTGGGTTTACACAAACCAGCAGAGCCAAGTTAACCTTAATTGTGTCTTGTTTAACTTGGCTACAAATGGCTCACCCTTTCTGTAACTTGGCTCCAGTCATAGATATCTCACCTTTCCATTACTGACCCCTCTTGGCTAAATTGTTTTCTTAATGCATATTAAATGGTTTTGATCTGCTTTAATTTCCTAGGACTTTTTACAGCAGAAAATATTACAAAAAATATTTCTGCTGATAGAAAGACATATTTTAATAGAAAGTGTCTTAGATTTTCAATGGCCAGACAGGTCAGTGGTTTTTAAAACCTGATCCTTTTTCAAGGAAATAGTACCAGAAAAGCTCTAAAATTTGTGTTTTTCTGTACATTCATTGGCAGAGGGAACAGGAATGCAACTTCGGTGTATTTCTTAAATAATAAATATATTTAAACTGAATAACCAGTCAATAATTCTTATTACCTTTTTAGCATCGTATTTCTTAATAGTGGCTTTAACATGTCAACAGTTTATTACCACAGTCCTGTGAAATTCTGAGAAGATGAAGTGTTTCCCTCTTTGAAGGCTGCACATTAAAACTGTGCCCTGTTTAATTGCCTTTTCTGGTGGTTTTATCTGTACTGGAAGCCTTAGAGCTGCCGGTTAGCAGAAGGTTTTTGTCACCTCTGCAGGCTGGGGAGCTCAAGGTATGCTGCTCCCCATGGCAGCAATGGCACTCACAGCCTTGGGACTTGGCCCAGTTCTTGCAAAATTCAATTGAAGGGCTTCTGTTGACATGGGTGCATCGACTCTTCCATGAGGAGAGGGAGGAGTAATTATTTTCTGCACATGGGGTGTCTCCTCAGGAACTGAGTCACTTTGTTTGCGTGGATAAGCTTGCACCTGAGTTTTCCTTATAACTCTGATTTTGTCTCGTGCATTTAAACCCCCAGAAATGCCAGGCTGGACTAAAGGGAGCCAATCTGTCTTTAATCCGGTGAGATACAGGTTAGGTGGTCTTGGAACTGTTCCCACTGAAGCAGGGGACAGCATTACAAGATCTACTACCATTTGTACTAATTAGCAACTTTGCTGACAGCCTCTGGTGAGTAACTCATTACTGTCTATTTGTGAGCTTGGCTTATAAATCCCTGAGCAGCCAGACTGTGGGCACTGTTGTAGCACAATATTGTTGTGGTATAAGACCTTTTTCTCGAGCATTAGCGAGTCTCTCCAAGCAGAGTGCTTCAAGTAGAAGTAGGTCAGTGGCATGGAGACACAGCCCCCAAGTAAGGAGAACTTCCAATATTTCTTTTCCCCCCCTGCCCCTTTTGGTCTTGAAGTAGAGATGAATAAAATCTGTTCGTTCTGGCACTGCTCTTGCTGATGCTGCTTGTTTCTCAGCGCATTTTAAATTTTCTCTGATTCGACCTTCACCCTTGCTTGTAGGCATGATATCACATATTTTAACATGCTTTTTTTCCCTCCCCTCCGTATCTGCGTTAGTCAGGCCCGTCGGAATTTTGAAGTACTTCTGCCACAATTCAACAAGAGCGTTCTTTTTCAATTTCTGTAGGTAGATTCTGCTATTCAGTGGTTTTCCCCCATCCTTTATCATAGCCTAGGTCTTTTCCATATGGTAATGAATCATTCCCCCAGGAGGAGTATCATTTGCTCAATTCAATGGACTCCTCACAATGCAGATACATGCATTTCTTTCACCTATCATTTTGATTTTAGTTTTCCTGCAGTTTATTGGCTTCAATCTGTATTTTCTTTGTGATCTGTTCTCTTCCCAGCTCTGGTAGGTATCTCCCACTCCATTGTAATGTGTGCTGCCCTGATGGCACCACCTGCACTTTCTGCCTCGCTCTGGAGCTGTTATCTACATACTTAATTCAGTCATTTCCACCATTCCCTCTCATGATTCCATTTTGGGTCTGTCCTGACCCTCTAATCTGGTTTGGCTTGGGTTTTCTTCAACCTGCCCATTGAGAAATAAAAGTGTTGACAATATTCTGTGCTGTGAAACTATTGCTGTGTGTTAAATAGAATAAAGAGGACAAGAATGAACAAACATCTCTTAAGTGTGAGCTTGGGTGACACTGCAAGAACAGAAACGAGTAGCAGTTCTACTGGGCAGTTTTTGCCTTTTATCTATACAGTGAATGGATGAAAGGGACGTGCCAGAATCAAAGAGGGGTGGGGATTTTTATTGTTTTCATTACTTGTCTTGTTTAAATCAGCTTTTGCACAAGAGCTGAGATGGGATGAGGGCAAAGGCAGCTGATTGCAAGCCAAGAGTCCTATGGTCAGTGCTTTAATTCTGCCTCATTGCAAGACTGTGAACTGGAATGTTCCTTAGCTGTGATTCCTCTGGCTTCCAAAACAAGCTATGTGTTTTTTACTTCTTTTATTCTCTCATTGCAGCAAGGAGTCCTCACCAATGCCATTTGTAGGGGCAGGTTTTGGAGCACTGTTGATCTCATATGTCAAAGGCCTGTAAATTACTTAAGAGCTCTATGGCTGAAAGAGAAATTACAGTTAAAACCTCCCAGTTTTGGTACCTTAAACATATCTCAAGACTGGCACCAGGTTCTTGAAAATAACAAATTATGGAGATTTTACGTCAGGATGTCCCCATGGGTTTGGCTGGATAGGTTTCTAATGAGCAGGTCTTTATTTCTGTGATGTTCTGTATGTCCCTGCCACAATTGCTCATGTGTGAGTCCTAGAGCCAAATCCTGCCCTGCGTGCTTGCTTCTCCCATTGGCTTTCTTGAAAGCTGCAGGCATTTTTCCTAAACCGTCATTTGGCCTCCAGTTGTACTGTGGTCATATTTGTCCATCCAAAATGACTGTGGCTCTCCATTTATAATCTTGTAATTTGTAATCTTTATTGAGATACTGCTGCGGTTTTTCTTTCATTACTGGCATCTTATTGTAATATTGATTTTTTGTTAAATGGAACTGCATTGGTAATTTTGGCTGGCAGCTTCTTGGTTTTGCTTTCTTTTGTACACATTTTGAGGGTGGGAGAGTATTCCCTGCACTACACTGAAGCTGATTTCTTTGATCTGACTCTTGCATCTTATCTGTCTAAACAAATTTAATTTTTGCCTAATCTGTCTATGCAGTTCCCAGTCACTCTGGTATCCAGGCACTAAATTACAGCCCTCTTCTGAGTGTTTTCTCCTCAGAAACATGCAAACTTCCTTCTTGAGTGACCCAGTCATTGTCATGTTTTTGTAAACAATCTCTTTTCTACCTATTGATTTCAATCTAACATCAGTGACCACCCACTGTTCGGGATTGGGAGAGAAAATAATTGTTCCACAGACATCCTCAAGCATGCAGACACAAAGCCACACACCTGCTCTAGGAGTGGACACCTCCTTCTGCAGAGCAGTTCTCCTGGAGAGTGTCACAGAGGGGCTCACCCAGTGCTTCTGCAAACCAGGGTGCTCATTTGGGCATCTGGAGAGGATTTAAGGAGCTGGACACTAAAAAGTGCACCACATGTAAACCCTTCAATATTTTGCATATATTTAGCAAGTAGCTGGTGACAGTAGCTGCGGCCACCTCGGGTATTGTCACTTGCTGTGACAAACAGGAGGTAAATTATTGTTGCTCAAAAGAGGCAAGTCCAGCCCATATTTCTGAAGAAGCAGCACCCACGTTTTTTGGTCAGAAAAAGAGGATGAAGCCTTCTCAGAGCTGGTGGTGCCCCTGTATTGGGAGTGCCCAGGAATGCAAATGCCCATCCCCTGTCTTGGTCTGGAATATGAAGGCTGTGTCTCCATGTGTGCCAGGTGTTTTTGTGGGAAGCATCAAGCACCGTTGCTGGCATTTGGTTAAGGAAGTGATTCACACACCACAGATTTATTGTCAATTTTGTTATGCTTAAGGCAGGCAGTAATTTCAGATTTCACTGCCATTAGCTAATAATAGTAATTAATTAGTAAATTGTGCCGTTGGGATCTCAGGGTGAACTAACAGGGAAAATGTAAAAAAAAAAAGGCCACTAATGTTTCTGAGTTCCCCATGACAAATGAGGGTTTGTGTCTGTCCCATCCTTCCAAACTGAATTTCTGAAGAGCAGCTTACATTGCCCACAGCACTGTCTGGGAAGTATTGGAAACAAAATGAGGAGGTGTATCAGACAGGAGGTGTTTTGTTTTGGGTTTTTTCCCTGATTTTGCTGACTTCCCAGTAAGGAAGTTTTGGATACAGCACTAAGAAGAAAACACCAAGATAAATCCAGGGTTTTCAATTCAAGGTCATTTTGAACCCTTTATCTGTCTGTAGAAGAAAGTGGGGGATTAAAAAATTTAAAAATCTGAATTAGGCTGAGTCATTTTTACTATGAATTGTTTGCAGCTGTCAGAATCAGATCTACATAGTTCACTATAGCTCAATTTCCTTTCCGAGTTAATAACACATTGAACAAACATACTACACCAGACTCCTTTTCTTTCAAATAACCTCACAGTGGATCAGCATTCTGAGTAAAAAGAAGTCTCTATTAGCTTAGGCTATTTATAGAACATCAAAGGGCTGAAAGATAGTTAAAAATTAATTGATTACCATCAAATAACAGACACTAAAATTCACTGTATGAAATGCCTTCCTCTAGTGAATAAATTAATGAGGAGAGGAGAAATGGGCATTGCTGATTTGTGGGCTGGACAGAGGCAGGTGGGCACTGCCCAGTGCAGCTCCCCAGCACTCAGGTGGGGCTTTAGGGTTGGCCCTAGACCTGATGGGGTGGGTGGGAAACAACGTGCTTGGAAAGGAGGAAAGGAGTCCAGCTGAAGCTGGAAGGTCTTTGGAAGGACCAGCTCCCAGAGTCCAGTGCCTGCTGCTGAACGGTTCCTGTCCAAAGGTGGCACTGGGGGATACACAGGTGGAAATAACTCTTTCCATTTCATGGTCTTTTCTTTCCACTGAAATAGTTAAAAGTGATGATAGAGAAGTGGCACCACCTGTGTGTGGAAGGTAAAAAAAACTTGGGTTTGCAAAATATTAAGGTGTTTATCTGATAGTCTTATTTGTATTACTAAAACGCTGCTCTGGTCTTTATACTCCTTGGCTGTAATCATGCTGTGAAGGAAAATAAAATGTTTTATCAAGCCAGTAACAATTATGGAAGAGGAAAAAAGAGCTTTCAGAAACATAAGTAATTCTTTGGCTCCAAAAGGAAGCTAAAGTAGAACTTGGCTCCACTTAGTTCCCACGTCAGAGAAAGCCCAGGATGCCTTTGATGATGTGCTGATGTGACTGCACAGCTCAGGTGAAGTCCAGGTTAGACAAGGACTCATTATTGTGATTTTTGGGTCCATCTAAGTCTGGGATAGTTTGTTATCACACCTCTGGAGAAAAGGGGCCAATGAATATGCTGGGCCTCCTGGTTTATAGATACCTTGTGGGGAGAAAGGCATTTGATTTATTAAAGACCAGTTTCTAAGAGAAGATGGTGAGTTTAACATCTGCCCTGTTGATTGCTGACAGACCGTAACACACAGCTTACAATGCAGGGGAAGTCTTTTATTTCCTCTTTTCCTGCCAAATATGCACATTTCCTAGCAGAGGTGACATTTTTGTATGTCAAAACAAAGGTAGAACAGCAGAGCCTTTGAAACATCAAACTCAGATGGAAAATGAGGATTTGGCATGGCTTAATTTGGGCTTTATTAATGCCTTTGGGGGAGAGGGATGCAAGATAGATTAGGCAGATCAGAGCTTTAAAAGTCATAGATCATGCATTTAATAGCTCTAATTCTTAAATACTTGAGGGGTTTCATAAAGCCATTCTCCTTAAGTGTAAACTCCTTCCCACTCTTCACTGTTGCATCTGGATCTCCCAAGTTCTTAAAAGGAGCTTGCAGCTGAAAATCTCAGGCCCTTCCATCCAGCAGTGATCCTGCACCAAGGGGATATTTGGAGCCTTTGGAGGATGTGCACTATAGTCGAGGTACAGATTGCATTATTTTAGGTACTCACCAAATGGGATTTAAAGCTGGAAAAAAAAAAAAGCTTCTTCCATTTAGCTACACTTTCTGAAGTGCAACAGACTTAAAAAGACTGGATTTAAATAAAATTATTGCTAGTTTTAAGAAAAAGAAATCAGTTCTGGTGGTATAAGAAATTGATGGCTAGATCTCAAGGTGAATTTTATCTAAAACTGAAGTATTGACTGAGGTGATATTAATATTTTGTATTGTTTTCTTTCTCGAAAAGTGGTGTTTTTCACTGCACTGGACCTTTCTGAAATCTTAAAATAATTTGCCCCACATTTATTTTAAATATCATAGTGCTATTTTTAAGCCAGCAGCTTAAAAAGCAGTTTTAATTGTATCTATTACATACTGAAGAAGTCTTCTGTAATAAAATCAATAGGATAAATACTCTGAGCTAAGAATAACAAGCTACTGATAATTTTGCCCATGGTAATAATTTTTAACAGTCACAGGAGCTCTGGGAGAGGCTTTTCTACCCCAGCTCTTCATCTGCAGCACAGACCAGTGCCCTCAGGTGTGGCTCTGGGGCCATCTGGTTCCCAAAGTGGCCTGGTTTATAAAACAAGGGGGTTGTTTCAGTCTTTTATTTAATTTTTTATATAGTTCTGGAGAGAGGGAGCATTGGGTTTGGACACCCAGACTCTGTCTCGGTCAAAGGGAGCCAGGAGCTTTGTCCTGCTGGTGTTGGGGCAGTGGGGCAGTGTCCCCTCCCTGGTCTCAGGGAGACAGGGAAAACTACCTTTGATTGCTTGTAATTTATGGAAAAGGTAATTCCAATAACTCATTTTAAAACCAAGTGATCATTTATCCTACTAGCAAAATCTGTTCAACTCTGGTTGTATAGGTTAGACAGTAATAAAAGTTCAAGTATCCATAAAATTGCCATTGAACTGTAAATTAATGTGAGGTAAAGTTGTTGCCCACGGGAATAACTGAGCTCCAGAAAGTTGTGTCCTAAATTAATTAATGCTGAGTTCAGCTCTGCCTAGGAAAAGAATGGGGTTTTGCTGGCCTTTGGTAGTTCAGCTCAGATTTTTGTTTTTAAGCAGAAATTGCCTGAACAGTTTTTGTCATCTCTGCTCATTTAAACAGGATTTTGAAAATCAGAAAAAAGCCACCAGGAAAAGTTATGAATTACATGGCCTATTTATTTTTATTTTATTTTTAAATTTATTTTTAAAAATTTGTTGTTATATCCATTTGAATGGGTAGGGACAATTGATGCACACAGGTACTGGTCAAGTTTCCTTCTTGATTAAGCACAGGTGGACTTTTGCACTTCATGGGTGCTGCTCATCTTGACTTGGCTGCCCTCTTAAAAGTTTTGGTTTGCCTTTTTTCTTTGTTTCTTCTTCGTAGAAGAAAAGGACAAAACCCCTCAAACCCAGTAGTACTTATTTTAATAGGTCAGTTTTAGTTATCATGGGTGAGGATTAATAAAAATTAATGTACTCAGTTCCATTGCCTTGGGAATCAGCTGCTTTTACAAAGAAGCAGTTGGGGTGTCCAGAGCTGCACAAAGCATCACTAGTGGATTTGTGCCACTCCCACAAGTGAGGAATCCCAAATTTTCCTGGCTTCTCTTTTTTCCTCTGTCTTCTTCTTTCCTTTTCACCGTAACTTTTTAGTTTTTCCCCTCATCCTTCTATTTTTCTTTCTGTTCAGTCTCTATTTATTTCTTCTGCTTCACAGATTGTCTCTCTGCTTGGTTTTCTTTTCCGCAGCACTTACTATATTCCATGTGTTTTTGCAACTCTAATGCTGGCTTGTCTGCCAAAGAATAAACTCCTATTTATGGCAAATATATGCAGCTCTATGCACTGCTAAAACATCCTCAGACTGTTTGCTCACAGCCGTCCTGCAGAGACAGCACGACACTGTGAGCACAGGAACTGAGCAGCTCCTGCCACCTTCACCAAAATCAGAGCCAAAAACACCTTAGAACACCTGCCCTCAATGCACAGACCTCTCTCCTCTTATGACACAGTACAGGTTGAGTTTAGCTGGGAGAATTCCACGGGTTAGACCTTCAGGTGTAACTACCCTGCTGCTCCTGCCCAGCAAGGGATAACAATTAGTTCTGCCCTCCAGTGGAAATTCCTGAACTGGCCCCCTGTCAGGTCAAGTGGTAGTTTTAGAGCGCCCTAGATTTGCAGTTCTGAGCACTTGGTGTTAAAAGCTGATTTTTGGGACACTATGAAATATATCTTGAGGTGGTTTTGCCTTGTGCCTCTCAATCAGAATCTCAAAGCAGCCGCACTCCAGCTCCAATCCCTTTTAAACCTGGTTCAGCCCTGGTTTTAGCAAGGTACAGTAAATAAAGGGAGAGAATTTCAAAGGCACGAGGGGTAGTTTTTCCACTGGAAGTCGACAGAAGTTGTGTGTCTAATTCCCATTTGTACCTTTGAAAACACACATGGCCCTACTCTGCCCATGGCTTTAAATCTCATGTGCACACAAACACAAGCCCCACATTCCTATTCAACCTTCCACATGCATTTTCATTTCTTTTCAGTGTCACAAACTTTCCGCGGTAGCTGAAATCTGTCAGGGATGTTTTTTGTCAAATTGCTGAGACCAAGTTCTTCAGCTCCCACTCTGCACTTCTGGGGTGATCAGATCATGATGTTAGAGTCGCAAAAGAGCTTATTAGCAGCTGGTGCAGACACCTTCTGTGTGCTCTAAAAACAACAACGAGAACAACAGCTCAGCTGGGAAGAGCATATGCAATAGCCTTTTAATAATTGCTTCAGCTCACCATGTCATCATGTGTAAGCTTTCTCATCAATGAACCCAGGACTACAAAACCACAGAACTTCTTAAATTTTTTCAATCACCTGCATCTTGTGAAACAAATTTATGTTACCAGATTAAAAACAAAACAAAACAAAACAAAACAAAACAAAACAAAAAAAAAAAAAAAAAAAAAAAAAAAAAAAAAAAAAAAAGAAGAAAAATCTCTTGGATCAAAAGTGTCTCCTTATCAGGAAATGAAGAACAGGAACAAAAATACCCTCCTCCTCCAACTCCTCCTCTTCTTTTCCCACCTCAAACTTGATGATAAGATTCTGTAATCTGGCAACCCCCTGAAAAATGATAGCTGGGTGTTTACAAACGGGGCTTTTCTATGCAAGCCTGTGTTCAAAAATTCCGCCCCCCACCCTCCCCGCCAGCAGCAGCAGCAGCAGCCATGTGAAGGCTGGCCAGGCTCTGCCTTGTCCCTGTTGCTCCCTGTGCCGCCCAGCTTTGTGTCCTGCTTTATCTGCCTGCAGCCTCACGAGGGGCACAGAGGCAGCTGGGGGATGCCAGTGCCAGGTTTGGAGTGTGTTTATCCAACAGTGGCAGGGAAGTGTCCCTGGTCACTGGGCTGGAGTGGTGCCCACGGGCTTGGAGTGGGCTGCTGTTCAGCTGTCCCGCCTCTCCGCTTCCCTGCAGGAATGGATTTGCTTCCTTTCGAAATCAGCCAGACAATAAGGATGTTGCTAAATCCTTTATGGAGCCCAAAGGCAGGGCTGTTGGTTGATCCTTGTTTCCTGTGTAGTTATGATTTGTGTGACCACCGAGTTGCCCCTTGACTCACGAAGTCCCGAGTCTCAATCTCAGTGCCTGCAGTGGGGGATCGGAGCTCGGCGTGGCCAGCAGATGTCTCCCAGGATATTGCTTTGCAGACCCCGCTCTCCCAACTCCCTCTCTTTCCTGAAGCTCCCGAAACTGGGCTTGGTGGGTTATGAGAAATGCTGTCTCTTTGCCCATTCTCTGCAAGTATTACAGCCCTAAAGACATAGCTATGTGATGCTGAGGGTTTTTTTAAGCCACAGCCTAAATTAAGGAAATGGTTTATAAAGATTAAAAAAAAAAAAAAAAAAAAAAAAAAAAAAAAAAAAAAAAAAAAAAAAAAAAAAAAAAAAGGGGAAGACAGCTCCTTTGTGCCTTCAGAACATTTCATGATTACTTACAGCCTTTGAGGAAAGGAAGCAATGTCACTCATGGGGGCACGCAGCATTTTAGATCATGTCTGATTGGGAAAATCATTAACATTGCTAGGATTTTGCTTCATTTTCTGTGGGAGAATTGGAAGATGGCAGGAAAAAGGTTCTGTTTGCAGGTGCAGGCTGTGTTGACACAAGGCAAATCTGCAAATCAGGCTGTACCTGCCGGGCTGCGCTGGCACGTTTTTCCTTGGATAGGCTTGGCCAAAGCCTGAGCTCTTCTCACTTGTTGGCTGTGCATTATCCTCTGTATTTAGCAGCAGCAAGTGCAGCAGTGAGGATAAGAGGTTGCTCATGGCACTGAAGGAATTAGTTGTGGAGGTGGAAGGGAAGGCTGGAGTCCCCCGGTCCCAGTCATGCTCGCTCCTGAGCGCGGCATTTTGGCTGGGATGGGGTTTGAAGCCCACCACAGGTCACACGGAAAATGCTGGCACTGTTATCGTTCCGCAGAGCTCTCCGTTGGCATGAGCCATGTCTTTGAGAATACAATAGTCCATCACCAATCCAATCATCTTTCTGTGGCTGAGGGGTTTATGCAATTATAAAAAAAGTGGATGATTTCAATGTTCTCTCCCTCTTGTGGAATTATGTTTGGAATTTATCCGGTGAGACAGGGGAAGGGATTTTGTTTGTTTTGTTTGATCATTTCTTATCACAGAACTTTGTTTGACTCAAACCACAATGATACAAGCATTCAAACACCTCCTTCAGATGTAATATTGATTTATAAAACAGCAGTGCACAGCTGCTAAGCTTCACTGTTTCATATAGAAGGCCCAACAAATTACTGGCATTTCTACCTATTTACAAATTAATGTTTCCTCTGAACTTCGTGCATTTCTTATTATTCTAGTCTGCTTTCTTCAGTTTCTGCTTAGAAACCTCATGTGAGTGTGCATTATGCAGTGATAGGGCAGCTTCAGAGCATCAGTCAAACTGGAGTTAAATAAAAAAAAATCTAGATCAACGTTTCTCCTTAGGCAAGTTACGCACTGAGTGAAATTAAACCACTATATGTACTTGTAGATTGAAGAATCAGAGGTGGAGGATGGGTCAGAAGCACTAAGATCAAAGTTTTTCTTCTTTGAAAAAAATCTCTTTGAAAAGCCCCCATGCCACCTATTCTGCTTGTTAATGTTTTGACTGGAAGTGTCTGGCAGTGTCATCATCAGCAGAATATTTTTAAAGACTTTTTTTTTTTTTTAGCTGAGTTTAATAGCAAAGCAATGGATCCTTAGCAGCCTCTGTTATATGTCTCTTAAGGGAATATTTTTGTTAATTGCAAATATTTGATTGACAAACATGGGATGCAATTAGTAGGCAGGCACAGTAGGAATGTGCAGTGAACTGGATCTCTGAACCAACAGATCTCAACTCTCTCAGCTTGATCTGAAATAGGCTAGAGCATTTAAACCATATGTTTCCCTCAAACTTCTTCTTTCCTCTGAAAATTCCTTATTTCCCTCAACTAACCTTCTTTCACTCTCTGCACCAAGGGAGCTAATTCATCTACTATGATCATGTCAAATAAAGACAGAAAATTCTACACAAGCTGCAGACTTATGCTGCTTTTTGACCGTGGCAGTAAAAATTAATGTGGACAAGACTATACATGCCAGTTGTGCCTTACAAAAGCCTTAGGTGAAAGAGAATACAATCTAATTTAACTTTAGACATTTTGAGCTTAATGGTCTATTTAAACAACCTGGTACCATCTGACTACATTTATCAATTATATTTCTTTTTATTTATACAGAGTACTGTCTTTCTGGAAAGGCTGTAATTAAAACTTGTCTAGATAAATTGTGATCATATTCTGTGGCACAAGAAGGAATGCAAAAGATTTCAGTGTTTTTATGTGTTCTTTTTCATTTAAGAAAAAAAAAAAGGTTGCTCTGAAATCTTTAAAAGGAAATAGATTTTCATAATAAGAATAACCTAATTGCAATAGTTTCCATAATTATAGCTAAGAATTGCCAACAGGAAATGCAGTGTGGTCTTCACAGTGAAATGTTGGCACCCTGGATTTTTTTTCCTGGATTTTTTTTCTCTCAAGGGTGGGGTGCTTGGTCCTCCACTTCTCATTGGCAGCAAAACTGCCTTAGGGGGTTTCAGCCAGAATTTGGGTTTTCAGGAAATTTCAGCTCGTGCTTTGTGACATCACCATAATTTCTACAACGTGACAGCACATGCTGAGCACAATTGAGTTTGGTGGAGAAAAAGCAGCAGGAGCTCTGAGGACCTTCAGGTCCTTCTGTGGACAGGTCTTGGCTCTCACCGTAACCTACTTGCATTCCTGGAAGTCCCAGATCCCTCCCAGTTCCGTGGCACGAGTAACCTGAGTTTGGATGTACCTGCATCATTGCTCTCCATTGGCACATAAGGCAAAAGAATGCCTATTTATTGAGGCACATGGAGGGGCTCATGAAGCTCTGCTCTTTTTGGAAGGGCCTGATCCCTGCTCCTGCTGGGGGCTGCCCATGTGATTAAGGCTGACTCATGGACGTGTGGCAGGATCCAGCCTTTAATTTGCAAATCCCAGTAATGGGATGTGTTAATCAGTCACTTCATCAGTGGAAGGAGTGTGAGAGATCCGTAGTGGCTGCACAGGGAGGATATAAATACAAGCTGGATTTCTCGAAAACTTTCCTTGCAGAATTTTGTCTCTAGAAGGGAAAAATGTTATTTTGCTGCTGTGTCCTGAATGTAAAATTTCAGATCTGTTGTAAGAACACCCTCAGAACTAACAAAAAGAAATTAATTTCTGTCTGTGACATTTCATGCTGTGTATTTTTAGTCCTGCTACTGAAGCAATATTTGACTGGGGCAGTTAAAAAATACTCTTTTCAGTAGACTAACAGTGTTGTTCCATAAGGGCAGTTAATGGAGGTTCTCTGCAAACTCACCCACAGTAATTTAGACAGGGCTTCATGATGAACCTCTTTGGTGTAGCTGGGTTATTTTAAATGCTGCTCCAGGTGCCTGCTTGGACTTGTCCAGCTTGCCCTTAGCGAGGACCAGTCCTCCACAGATAATTCCTTTTTCACACTGGAGCTGCTGTTGTGTCTTTCTGTTTAAGTACTTGACAGAAACTGTCCACAGTTAGGCTGTGCATAATGTACACTGTCAATTTGTAAGATCCTTCTCCACAACTGTGCTGAAAGAGGGACTTTGTCACAGGTTTTCTCCTCCTCCAAGCTCCACAATTTAAATGTTACTGTTTTGTCATGTTAATGTAATTCCGTTAAAATATTTAAATTGTCCTTAATTAATTGAGGAAGGAGATTATCATGGTGGTGGACTTGTAGGCAGCGTGTGGAGCAGAGCTGCCGGGGTTTTGGTGAATACAGGTGATGGATGGTGTTGACGTGAGCGGCTGCAGTCGCACAGTGTGCGTATACACAAATTACACCGCCATGTGTGTTCCTCCCTGTTAGCAAAGCCTTTTGTTTATATATACCCAGCTATACATTTACACATTATGTAAATAAACACACATATGCCCATGCAATTTAATTGAATATATGGCTATGGGTTAAGAGGCATGTTACTCTGATGAAAAACATCTTATGGTATGGAGTAAAAATATTTCCGACGTGCTTTTGAGCCTCCTGTAGAATTTAAGAAGGAACTGCAGAGATTTCTTTAAGGTAGTGGTTCAAACCATTGAATAGGAAGGCCTGGTATTCTTCCAAAACCTCCAGGCTGTTGAGTGGCATTCTCAAAAGCCATTGAGTTCCATTTTCATTCAACTCCTTTTATTCTTATTCAATCATGGCATTTTCCATCTATCTTTGGTCTATGCAAAATGGACATAACTCTGTGAGTTTTGTTTCAAATTAGGTTCATACTCCAAAGGCAATGTGCAAGGAATTAGGCATGTAGATCAGTCTTTCCAACCACAAATCCCCCAAAAACTGACACAAGCGTCTCAGGGTGTAATGAAGAGTTGTCATTCAGTCAACCTTGGGGGTGCAACACAGGCTTTGATGAGAGAGGCACGGAGTGATGGGCTTGTGGTGCCTCCCATGCATGCATCCACACTGGAGGGGCCCATGGAGGTGGTCTTCACTGGAAAAATGCCATGAGGAGCTGCAGGAGATGGTGAACCCTCTGGGAGGGAGCTGGTGCTGGACTTTCCTGTGGGGTTGTGTTGCACCCTCTCTCCCTGGCACTGCTTTGGGCACGGGTGCTGGGACAGCAGTGCCTGTTCCTCTCAATGCAGAGCACCACATGCCACACTGTAGGTGACATATTTGCCTCTGGCAGAGCCCAGAACCGTGTGTCTGCTTCACAAAGAAACCTCTGCTTTTGCTTTTTGTTTATTGTTTTTTCCCCTCCGTCTCTGGCGCAGCCGGGGCGCCTCTCCTCCAGCTGTTCTGTGACACCGCGCAACCATCAAACGCTGGAAGCCTGGATCAGAGAGCAGCAGTGACAGATTCCCTGGTGCAGGCAGGCCAGGTCCCAAATCTATTGTTCATACCAGAAACTCAGCAGAGTGACTTGACAGGTTTTTAAAGCACTGGAGAACTTCACCAGGAAGTTTTCTTCCTTTCCTGCCCCTTTCCCTCACTCTGCCTGAATCCAGGTGCTGAGCGTGTGCCATTTTGGCAATTAACAAAAAGGGGGATATTGCTGGTTTTGAGCACAGGTACACAGGGATAATCAGGTGTGTGGCAATCAGCAATCCCTCTGCATGCAGGGGCCATCACTGGGCTGCTATGTACTATTGCATTCAGACACTGTATTCTGAGCGTCTTTGTTATCGTTGCCTGATAAATAAACAGCCCTAAAATTACAGAACTTATTATGGTAATTGAGTGAAGAAAAGGAAATGCAAACCGTGCCTCACTATCTATTACATTGCCACTGCTAAAGTTGCCTAAACCTGTGCTACTCAAATGATATTGTAATATTAGCCTTCTTTCTTTTTTCACAATGATTGTTTTCTGTCCATCTCAAGCTGGATGTCAGTTCATTTAGATTTACATCAAGTAGTAAATTAAAATAATCACTCAGCAAACACTCTCAGCTCAGTTTTCTCTTTCAGTCAGGAGTTGCGAGAGATGCTTGAAGCATTCAAGCAGAAAATATTGCTGTCTAGATATTTGTCCTCTGGGTGATAAAGGAGGCATTGTCTTGGGACCCACTCAGGCCTCGGAGCTGATAGTAGCTGTGCATCACAGCTGTGAAGTGCGCTTTGTTATGTGTCTGAGGATTAGGGTTCAGGACCTTGTTTTTCTTGAAATACCAGACTGATCAGAGCTGCATATGTTCGGGGGAAAGCAGAGGTCGATGGTTCTCTGTCCACATTTTTACTAGATTATTTTTGGACAGAACTCTGGGAGAATACCCTGCAGCTTAAACCATCCCAAGAGTTTTTCATATTCTGCATTATAGCCGTCACAGAAAAAGGGCTGTAGTTTATCTATCTGCATTTGAAACAAAAGGCTACAGCATCACAGACATGCCAGGCTTTGGACCCATGCTAGAGCAGGCTGAATTTTGCTCTTTTGTGCTCCATTTACAGTACAGCTGCCCATTTAGAAGCACAAATGCACCTTGATATAATAACCAAATCCAAAAGAATGTCTGGCCCCAAGGGTAGCACAGACCAACAGTTAATCTTAAAGCAGGGGTGGTATACAGCAAGGGTGTGGGGGGACAGAAAAAGAAAAAGTCTGTTCTGTGTTTCTTAACTGTCTGTTCCAGGGGAAGGAAAAAAAAAAAAAAAAAAAAAGTGGATTTCTATCCACATTCTTTGCTATTAAAAAAATTAACCTGCATTTTTTTTCCCTTACCCCAGCCACAAAACAAACAAACCTATCCCCCCAAACCAAAGTAGTGGTTTTTTTGGCAAAGATGGTATGGACAGAAGTACTCTTAGTGGAGATGCTGTGGTGAGTTAAGGCAATACTTCCATGACAGTTGAGATCTGAGTAAAGGCTTCAGGATCTGGGCACAATCTGCTCAGCCTCCTCTTTGTGGCAGCAGGATGTGGGAGTTTGTGGAATTGAGGCTTTGGGGCAGACTGTTGTCTTTTGATGACACCACAGAATCCAACTGGATTTTACTGATAAACAGAGGGCTATCTGTGGTTCTTTTGTTGCAAGTCAATGTGCACATACACATCGCAGATTCAACTTTCAGCATCAGCGTCTGAATCTCACCCTCCCAGAATGGGTCTCTGATCAATAGACAGAATATTGCCTTTGATTATTGGTGTTAATCATAGAACTCCACTGATGGGATGGGAGGGAGAACAGCATTTGCCCACATGCAGGATAATGCCTGGGGGCTGTTTGGAAACACGTCAGTGGGCACAACTTTTAACCCCATCGAGCTTCTGCATTAATTCTGAGGGTCACCCATACACCTTTACATTTAAAATGTAGCCTTTCCAGCCACCATTATTCTATGGAGCCCCATCTCTGCCCAGCACTGGGCCTGCACATCCCTACCATGGCTCCTCAGGTCAGTGGGATGGTTCAGGTGCTCCTCTCTCCATGGAAAACTGAGCTTGGAGCTGTGGTCCAGAGCACTCAGAAGGCAGTTTGGGACATTAGTTTGAGCTTAGGGAGTTTAATGAATGACACGAGGTTACTATCATGACAGGGCACCAGCCTGGGCTCAGCAGTCACCAAACATATCCTGAACATGTTCTTGTTATTCCAGTCTTTTTGTGGATGCCATTACTATTCAGAGAATGCTCTTGGCAATTTTTAGTTTTGGTGGGTGTGGCAAGAACAATCTAGAAGTATTTTTTCTGCTTAACAAATCAGTTCCCAAGACACAATGAGGAGTCTTGCTCAGAGATGGACCTATGTAACCATTGTTTGAATGAAGCTCCAGGCTGCCAGTTTAGTTCCCCATTTGTGTTCCCCTCCCCTGTGCTGCTGGACACTCCTGCCCTGCTGCCTTTTTCTCCTTTCCTAAGGATTTATCCTCAGGATGTGCATGGACCAGGGCCATCCCACATGGAATGGGCGAAGTGGTTTCTTGTCACTTCGTCTGCGACCTGGCAGAACTGATTTGCTGCAGTTGTGCCTGCAGAGAGCTGGCATCATGTGAAGACATTTATCACTGGAGATATGCTGCTAGCAAACCTTCAAAAAAATCATGGGCTAGCAGTCAATGTGCCCTTTGTTTATAAGGAGTCTTTTATATTTAGGTATTTTCCTTCACTTCTGCTTCCTCCTTTCCTAGGAAATGACCATGGGACACTGACCACTGCTTTTGTGCTCTTAGAAATCCTCCCTCTTTGTTTTGTTTGTCTTCTGACTTATTTTTTTTTTCACTCACTATTTTTTTTAAATGCAATCTGGTTTTCTTTTTTCTTGCTTTGAAAAGATTTGTTTTGCCCTTCCTCACTCATGCAAGCCCAGCTATCCATCAGTCCTCTTTTTGCCTCGAGTTGTTGCTACTGATGGGGTTCCTTTATTGCTACATCTTCCATGTGTTTTCCCCCTTCTTTCCTAAACTTTCTTGGTTGTCTGTCTCATATTTATCTTCTTCCTATATCCTGGTAAAATGTATTAGAGGTGCCACTTACTTTCCTCTCGAATCCCTTTCCCACTGCATCCTCTCATGACTTTGAGCAGATTTTTAGCTGAAAATATAAATCAGGCTCCTCTTCCAAAGCTGGACAACAGGAAGGGGAGTTCTCTTGTTGATTAAAATAAAAGAAATAAAAAAAAGACAATTTCTTAAATGAAGGAAAAAGAAATCATGCTGTGGTAAAAAGCAGCTCCTGGTGCGAACTAACACCAGGGAGGCAGAGACATCAAACCTTCCCCTGCTGGTACCTGTTCCCTCTGCTCACGCAGAGGAGGCAGACAGGCCAGAATATTTCAGAGTGAAAACTGTCATACCAGTAATTGCATTATCTTAATGGGTTTATATCAGCTGAAAATCAAGTCTCAGAGTTTTACCTGATTTGAGTTTTTTAATGGGAAAAAGTGTTCACACAGGCCTATTGTGATGCTTACTGAATCACTTGAAGCATACATTGTTTTCTAGATATCTCAATACAATAAGAAGGTGGAATAGCTGAAATTATCAAAATATTGACATAAAACCCTACACAAAGTGTGACACTGTTTGTGAGTGGCATGGT
This sequence comes from Cettia cetti, assembly GCA_013401135.1. Lineage (NCBI taxonomy): Eukaryota > Metazoa > Chordata > Aves > Passeriformes > Sylviidae > Cettia > Cettia cetti. Next base: position 80,225 of record VZUI01053060.1, read on the forward strand.
TTGAGTTTTTTTGCTGCTGTCACCAATCACTGCCATCAGAGCCCTGCATGTAACCAGGTACAGGAAGGGGGAATTCCCCAAGTTCTTTGCAAAGAAAAAAAAAAAAAAAAAAAAAAGGAAAACAAAAAAAGAGAGAGTTAATTTCCTGACTGCAGGAAAAGAACTGCTGGGGTAGAAGGTTACCAGGACCTCTGGCTGCTTGTATGGAGCTGAAGAGAGTATTCAGAGAGTTCGAACAGAAGTAGGAGATCTCTGAGCACAGGAAACAACAGCACAGTGTGGGGTGACAGAATTCAGCAAAGAGCAGGAGGGCATTACCTAACCCCGTGTGCATCCAGCCCTGGCAGGAGAGGGACCCCACAAATCCTTATCGTTATAAGCTCTTGCTAATTTGAGAAGCGTCAGGAATGGCAGTGTAATTTTCCCCTCAGCTGTCGGGATCTCAGGGTGTGTATCTGATTAGATGGCACCTTCCAGGAATGCAAGTGGCTCTGACAAAGTCTCTGTGCAGAGCCTGGCAGAATGGCATCACTTTGGTATAGATAAAGAGTCTTTATTTGATTTATTTGATATACTTACCATCTTTGTTGGGTAACAAAGACTGTGTTGTGGCTGCTGCTGTGGGACATGAAGAACTGTGACTGTTTTCTGGTGTAGCAGTTGTGAACTGACATCAGGACAACAAAGGCACCCATTCCTGGTGCCTTCCTGCTGGATGCCCACAAGGATCTCTGATGTACTTCTAGTTCAGTATTAGGAAATACTGGAAGTATGCAAGCTGTAGGGAAAACCAGGTGCCTTGCATTTGAAGGTTTTCTCCCTCTAACGACACAAATGTTACCTTGGTGTTCTTGACATGGGCCCTCATGGTTCCCTTTTCCATGGGAAGTCAGGCAGTTTCTGAGCAGTGCCTGCATATTCCATGCTCAAAGGGCAGCTGAAAAGACAGCCTTGGCTGCAGCTGCTACCTGGAAATCCGGAGGCCGTTGTTTTCCTTATTTCATCTGTTGCTAGTCAGCTGGAAAGCACAGTGACCTATGAGTAATGTGGTCATCCCCAACTCATGCTGATAAAACCTTTACACTGCTGCCTCTTGCCATCTCTCCTTCTCTGTCTCTCTGAGATGTTCTGATCCAATCTTGACTTCCTTTGAGGTAGGGCATTCTGTCTTAATGCCCTAACCCCCTTGGAGAGTCAGAGAGAAATGATTTTGAGATGGTTTTTTGTTGTGTTTTTGTTTGATCGAATTGTCTGCAGGGTTTTTATACCAGAAAGGACGAGACTCTATGGCCATAACCCTGGAGCCCTTTAGGACACTGCTCCTCTCAATTAGTGTCTGCTGCTGAAGGTAGAGCAGAGGAATTTCCAAATCCCAGGATACCGGTTTGGCCCTATGGGCAGCAAACCACCAGGTGTAGCCCCCTAGAGCCGAGAGGTAGCAAATCTCAATTGGTTTTTGCTCTCTCCACCTTCTGAGAAGCACTAGGCAGTCACCTGGCATGTTTGTAATTCTTGTTTCCATCACTAATGAATTTTTCTTGCTTACTCCTTACAGATCAGCATGCTGGATTTTAGGGAGCATTACTGGAGCTGAGGGACAACTATCTGGGAATTTCCAGGTAATTGCCATTTCTCCTGCTTCTTTCATGAGCTGTTCTGGATGCTGTGACCTTCTCGTTGATCTCAGGCTGCAGGCCTCTCTCCTGATCCTCTAAATTGGCCACCTCACGATTAGATTGTTCTTTTGAGTTGCATCTTTGAATACAAAGTGAAGAATGTTTTGGGTCCCACCAGGAGAGTTTGACCAGGAAGCTACAGACTCCAAATTTTTATCTGAGGGGATTTACTTGCACTTCCTAAAGACATAAATGGTTGAACATTGCTGGATAAAGAACTGTTTCTGTCTGTGTGTTCCTGCCTCACCTGTGATTAGTGTTGGAACTCAACTTTCTTGTCCTGACAGAAACACTGTCACTTTCTGACTGCACAGCCTTCACCTATTTATCACCTTTTTACAGGTCTGAGATTTACCACAGATTTTTGTGGTTGGTTCTTGACTGTTTCATATTTACATCATAATTTCTTTGAGAGACTCCAGATTTAAGGGAGGCAGTGTTACAGTGGGCACCTACAAAAGAGCACTGGGTGTGGTGGTTTGAGGGACACCATGAGACACCATGGGCACACCAAGCCCAAGCCCTGGCAGCAGCTTTATGCCCTGCCTGACAAGGTTGTTCAAGACCCAGATAAAAACAGAGTGTTTTTCAGACTGGCACTGGTCCATCCTCAGTATGATAATGTGGGTATTGTGAGTTCTTTGGGGCAGGGACGGTGGTTTTTCCACATATCTTGAGTTGCTCCAAGATTGTGGCTGGCATTCTGTGAACCAAAGCTAATAAATCAAAGCCAGTTTTTTCTCGTGTGCTTCAAAACCTACTCCATTTTGGAACGAGAAAACCACGTACAGCTCACTGCAGCCTTTGTCAAATTATTCCTCCCCTTCACACTTGGACTCTTCTTCATTTTCCACACACTTAATACTCACCCAGCTCCTTTCTGTAACTGGCAGCTGATCCAATTACACACTAGAGGTAGAAATACTGAAGTCTTACAGTTCAAATGTGGAATGATATGCATAGTCACTTTGTCACTCAAATCCTTAAAAAAAAAAAAAAAAGCGGGGAGGAAAGTAAAGAAAACTCAGACTGGCTGGCCATAATTAAGGGCAGAAAATAGAGCACACAGTTAATATGTCCCTGGTTTGCCAATACTGGGGTGTCACAAGTACCAATCAGGAAGCCAGAGCCATGTGGCTTCCTAGATAAAAACGCTGGCTCTTTTTTATTTCTGGGGCTACAGTTCAAATCCAGCTTAAGGTTCTAAATGAGATGAGACCCTTAACCTATGCCAAAACTGGGGATCCCTCCAGGTCACAGCTGAGGTTATTGGCAGGTCAGTGTGATTAAGCCTGTCTTCTGTTGCCTTCAGCACACTTAATGGCATAAATGAAGGGATTGAGATCCAAGCCCTGCCACAGTGCCAGGAAGCCTGAAGTATTAGAGATAATAATGAAGGCCTGGCAATAATGACCCACTCTGAGTTAGAAGTAAAGTTAGGATGAGCTTAGAGGTACCCCTTGCTCGCCCTGTTGCCATTGGACGGCTGTATGTGTAGTATCCCAGCTTCCAGAATTGCATTTTTGGAAAATTCTGGTTCAGATTCTCAGCTGGATTTGTGTTCAGACAGTATTTTGCATTCAGCTTGTAAAACTGCAGAGCAGTACCAAAAATGTAGGAACCTTCAAAGCCTCCAAGCTCCTCCAGCTCCCACCAGAGAAGCAGAGATGAGAATCCCACATGACAAAAAACAAGCAATAATTAAAAATCCCTATTTTGCCCAAAGATTTCCTTTGTTCGAGGTATGTAAATGTCTTTGCCTGCTTGTAAGTTATTTCATTTTTGATAGTTCCTTAGCTCAGTAATGTGAGCTTGGGAATAGAGGAGTCTGAAAGGAGTGTTACTCTGAAACAAAACACCTGTCTTTCAGTCAAGACTAAATTGACAAGCAACAATTTAGTTGTCTAAACTCAGAGCTTTCAGGATTTCAGACTACATAAATGTCAAGATGCCTAGGTAGGGCTCAAAGGTGAGCGACAGTGTAGGCAAATATACATTGGAACTTCAATTATCCAACCCCTGATCACTCTCAGTTATCTGAAGTTTAAACATGTCTGCTTTCACTCTGGTTTCTACATTTTTCTGTAAAAACCCTTTGTACTGAGTCACCTGTCTTTGCCCAGTGGAGTCTGTAAAGTTTTAAGAGCTCATCTCCTGGGGAACTCGGTGTGTCTGCCAGATCACAACCCCTCTCTGATGGAGCCTGTAATTATTCCTTCATGTTACCTGGTGCATTTGGATAAAAGTATTGAAATCAATAAATTATTGTTTTCAGCTTTTCTGTCCCAGCCACGTTCCCCTTTTCCATAAGTTTGGTGTCACTGAGACACCTTCCTCCTGACATAGAGCGTACCTGAATGGAAACGCATTGAAACTTGATTTGAAATTCTTTAATGATTCCCAGTAGGGAAATTGTGTCCTCTGATGAGCAGCCAGAGGATGGGATGGACTTTGCTACTTAGTAGTAGTCACCATTATTGCACCAAATTCTTCCCTTCATTGGCTGACATCCAAGAGCCAAATATGCCTCGATTTACACAGTATAGAAGCTTTATAACCTTCTAAACTGCTGAGATCCCAATCAAGACTCTCAGAAAAAAATTGCTTTACATTTTCCTGATTTAAACACTTTTTCTCAATACATCTCAGTTACTTTTGGGGGTTTGCTGTGATTTGAGAGGTAGCAGTTCACATTGGCAGGTCCCTACACCAGCTACTGAATTAAAAAGTTTTGAGCTGGCAGGAAAATATGTGAGACCTCCTCACCTCCTTTTGCATCCTTATGTTTTCCTGCCTCATTTTCACCCCGTTCTTGCCTTACATTTTCCACTTTTAGTTTTTCCCAGTGCTTCCTAATGTCATCTGTTCTCTCTGCTTTCTCTCCAGCAAGCATTTTCCTCTTTATCCTTCGAGGGAGGCATCTAAACCAGAGTGAGAGGGGGAGATTTTTGTTTCATCCCCCAAAGAGAATCTGAATGGGCCCGTGTGCTGGGTAGAGCCTTCTGGGAAACGAGGAATGGAATTCCCTAATCTGGGCTGGGGTCCCTTTCCAGAGACACATTCCGTGGTGGCGCTGCAGGATAAAAGCTGCTATGCAAGTGCTGCCTCCTCTGTAGTGCGGGATTTTGGGGTAGGATGAGCCCCTGAACAATAACGCAGCCTCCCTGAGGAAGCAAAAGGGGATTTCAGACCAGGTCAGGCAATGTCTGCCTTCTCTTTAGCTGAAGGCAAAGAGCTTGATCCCAGCAGAACAAATGGCATAAGACATGGAGGATCCAGCATTGCACAGGAAAGTAAAATCCTGTTCTCCAGTGAAAGCAGAGTTGCACAACTGAACCAAAAGGCAAAATGCAATCCAGTAATCTGTTGCTTTGGGAATGGGAAGAGAACAAAATTAAATGGGGATATTAAATTGTAAGTTTTGTGGGTAAAGAGAAATCTCATCCACCTGGCAGCAAACTAATATTGCCGAGAAAATACAGCAGCACTAGAAGAGCAGAGAGTGCCCATTTCCATGTTTAGGAAGTTCTGGTGTCTTAGGTGTTTCATGGCCATCAAAAATTGAAATAAATTAAAGTTGCACTTTAATTGAATTACACAATGACATTAATTTAAACATTAGTAAACAGATGCAATTCTGTGCAATGCTTTAAATTGCGCTTTCTCACATATGCATTTAATTTAAATTTATTGGGATGGTTATTTATGTTAATAAAATAATTAAAAGCAGTTATTTAAGACTAACTATGAAATAGCTGTATAACTACCTATATTAATAAGACAGTTAGTTAAGGGATAATGTCTATTGCTTCATGGTGTAATTGCTATAAACAGCTGCTGAGTTTGATTAAGAGCTGAAGTGGAGCTAAAGTGTTTGAGCAATCTCAAAAGCTATTTGTTGTAAGTGTACTACAAAGCAATAGCGATTATTCCTATTATACAAAAAGCCATACCATAAACATTAAAATATAGCACATAAGTAGAACGCTTTTTTCTTGGGTTGTTCCAGCATATCCATGGGAATGGTGGGACTGGGGAAGGAGAGCTAGGCTTTAATGGAGAAGAGGCTTGGGAGGGGCAATAATTTTGTCAAATAGTTTTGCTCATACCCGGGTTCACCCCTGTGTGAGAAAACCAGGGAGGGCACAGTCTGTGCTTGTGAACTGTGTTTTATCAGGGGTGCCATCATTTGAAAGTCTCTGGCTGAATCCCTTTCCAATTTTATAGAAAAATTTCAACCATGGCTCCAGGTCTGACTTAGAAATTTCTTCAGCTTTTTGTTGGACTATAAACAGGAGAGTTAAGCATATAGTAAAACTCCTGTAACTTTGACCATGAAATGGCCACTGCTACTCCATAACTCCATCACTGACACCCAGTGCAGGAGCACCAGCACCCAGTTCCCAGGAATATCCTGCTTTGTGGCACTGACACATACCTAAACCACAGACCATTAATTTCAGTGGGATCAAGGAAGCAAATACTGCCATTGTTATTTACAAACTCCATATTCTTCTGCTTCTGGACTTGTACATAAGACATTTGCCCTCAAAATCTGTGCTGTGTTCGTGTCCCACAAATTTCATAGCAAGTCAGGAAAAGAGGGGCTTAGTTACTTAGAAGTAGTCTTTTATTTCATCTTTAATTTGAGAGCACCTTTGAATGGTGAGCCTTGAGGCTTCAGTTGAGACACAAATGGACAGGGCAATCCTTGGCCTTTGGCTGCTCCTCATTCCTGTACCTCTCACGGAGACTGGCAAAGCTGTGAAACGCTGCCAAGCAAAATATAACCAACATGGATCTTGCACATTTAGGGCTTTGTAATAAGCTGGACAAGTGCTAGAACAAGAGTTTGTGGGACTGGGGGTAAGAACTTGTCCTGGGTGTCCTGCTTCAGGCCCTGAGCTTCTTTTGACGTTGCTGGGAATCACTCAGGCAAGTTCTCACTTTCAGCCAAACCCATACATCCTGGGAAAGGCAGGTAGGTCCATCCCTGCTGTAAACCAAGCTCAGGGAATATCTAGGTCCACATGATCAAAACCCACAGGCCAATTTGCATCAGGGCTGAAGGATTTTCACATACAGATGTTAAAAGTACAAGAAGGAAGAAAATAAAGGTGTCAGCAGCACAGTTGCACTGGTTTCCTCCTGTTACACAGCCTATCCTGGAAAATGATAAAGTATCTCTGACCAACCAGTTGTGTGTGAGGGTTTAAAAAAGCTGACAGGAAGAGGTGGCTTGGCAAAGTCCAGTGCACAATGATTAATCCAAGTGCCAGTTCACTGCTAATCTTGTGTGGAATGGTTTTGCTCCTGGTTTATTGAGGAGGCAGAGGTGCCTGGGCACTGCAGGGGTGTGTGTGCATTGCAGGCAGGCCGGACAGAGTCACTATTGGGAGAGCACAGCTGCTGCCAGGCTCTTCCCAAATAACACCTGTTGGGGCCTGGGATGAGAGTGAGACCCACTTGGCTCCAGCAGCTCCTTCCTCGGGAGAAGCTTAGGCAATGGCAGAAAAGCCCACCCAGTGTACTTGCCTTGTTAAGCTGCTGGGGCTTGCAGGCCTTCCTAACTCTGCCCTGGGGAAAAACTGTGTAACAATGGATAAAAGACTTGGGCCTCCCAGCTTAGTTACAAAGGATTCTCTTCACTCATCCTCTTAGTGAGAAATCCAGTTGAATGCTTTTTGAAATCTTTCAAATATTAAAAATAAAATAAATCTTCTTATTCTGTTTCCCGGCAAGATTCTTGACTGCAGTGCCATGTTGTCACACACTTCAGGTCCTTTAAAATGTCGAAAGGACCCCCCTCGGTGATGTGGCTGTAGCCAGGTATGCAGAGAAAAGGTTATTCTATTCTTTGTGTGCCTTCGGTGAGTTAAAGGGAAAAAACCCAATGAGCCCTGAGCGGGGGAAGATGTAGTGGATATTAAAATAATTGGGTGTCAGGCTGCAGGAGGCTCACTGCTACTACCTGGCTTGGTTGGGATCTGCTTTGGAAAATAGCTGGTTTGTGTTTATTTGTTTCAGCCAGAGAGAGGGAACTACTGCTGCTTCACCTGGGCACAGGAATCACTGCAGTTTGTTGCACTGAGCAGTTACTGCAGAAAACACTTGTCAAATCAGTTGTGAAAAGAGCCGAACACTCTTTTCAGCTGCCTGAGAAACTGGTTTGCCTTCCACTTCCTTCTCTCCTGAAGTGTTACCTGCTCTCTTCCCTTAGTGCCAGTGTCAGCCTAGAGATGCACCACTCCCTCCTGGCACGGGCTTTTCAGCCCAGAGGGGATGTGATAGTCACTAACGCTGAGGTCACCTAAAACCTGGAAGCGTTGGGAAAAGGAAAGCTGTCCATGTAGGCCATCATCAAGGGAACCATCAAGTGACTCTGCTACTTGTGATCTTAGAAGTCATTTTTGCTTGCACAGAAATTTTTGCCCACGCACATTGTTGTCATCACTCTGTTAAGATAATTTCTTCAAGGGGAGCTCTTGCAGGCAGTAGAGATTTGTTCTCTCTGCCTTGCTGTCTCCTTCTCCTCACAAAGAGTTGTTGAATATTCAGCATGCCCTGATTTTAAACTCTCTCTTTATAGTCTTTGGTGCTTCTCACTCATTTCTGAGATCATGCTGGTGTGTTCCTCTACCACCTCGAGTTAGAGCACATGGGAACATGATTCTCTTAAAGGGAGGGATTTTTTGCTAAAGTTTGTATTAAAAGTCATGTAAAAAAAAATCCACCTGCTTGTTAGGTATTGGGTTTATTTTTAGTTTGGGGTTTGGGTGTTTTTTTGACATTTTTTCTATCTCTGGATTTAGCATTGGTTCATTAGTTAAAGGAATAAACAGCCACATTTCCTGTTATTCACATTATTATATTGTATTCCAAGCCCTGTATATCCTGAAGCTTGTTAAATGATTCTTTATCCTTTAAGAAATTCCCATTAATCTCTGACCAAGAAGAGCAATAATAAGTTAGTCATCATATATAAAAATCTGAATCATTTTTACAAGTATCTTTAATGGCTTCCTTTAATTACGTGTCTTCATAAAAACGCTACCCCTCTTGAACACAGCATCCTTTCATTCTTCAAGAGGATCTAATTTCTGAAACAACGGAAATTAAGGCACTGGTGCTTTATTTGGGCAAATGAACAGAAAAACCCACACAGCTCTAGCAGAAGGTACAGGAATCATGTGTCCTACTACCTTGTCAGCTTCCTTGATATTATTAGGAATATTTTCCAAGTCAGCCCAGCAGACTGCTGGGATCAGTGTTACACTGATGGCAAAGTGCTCCTTGTGGACTGGGATGGGATTTTGGCAGCCACCCATGGGAAGATGAGCTGCCTTCCCTGCTGCTCCTGGCCTTGCCCCACGTGTCCTTGGCTCTGGTTCCAGGGTGGTTCCGTGGTCACCAAGGGCTGCAACACCCTCCCTGTTGCCCCACTCCGAGGAGTGTGGTAATTCCGTGTGCTCAGCAGCACCAAGGGGTTTTTTTGGGGCCGGGGAAAGTTGTAGCCTCCTCATTGTTTGATAAAATGCACATCTTCAAGTAGGCAAAAACCTTCCCAGCAGGGCCAGGCAGGTGGGCAAGCCCAGCCCTTTCAGGGGCAGATCAGGCTGCTGGGGAATTAACGTGGCTGGAAAGCCACAGGCATGATCGTTGCATCACCTGTTCCTTTTTCCTTGTTCTTTGTTAATCTAAGTATGAGTTTGCCACCTTAAACCCACAATAAAAGGCAACATTCACTGCCCTGCCACCAGAGCTGTGCTGGGCAATGTTTTCAAACCTCCTACAAAAGGCATCTCCTCTGTGTTCATCCGTCTTCCTCTGAAGGCACCAGAGGCTCTGAGTAAGGGATAAAAAGGTCAAATGTAAAACAGAGGCTGCCTCTAACCCTTCATGGCCTCTTTAAACCCCTCCATAGTCCATAGGCTGAGAAACACTGAGAAAGGAAGGATGGTACTGAAGTCTCTTCCTCCCCTGTTTTATTTCAGGTCAGGTAACCTTGCTCACTCTTGTGGAAAGCCTGAGGAGCTCCAGGAGGGATTTAAAGAAGAGATCTTCCTCTCCTGTTCAGGTGAATAGTCATGAATTAGACTCTTGGGAGACTAAAGCAGTATAAATACATGAGGAAATCTTTTGATTACATGTAGTGTTAAAAAATGCTAAAAATACTTCTACTACAGTTAGTGTTGAATTTTTATGCATTTACTTATTTATCTTAATTTATGCCATTTTTCTCTCTTCCCTGGAAAGCAAAGACTCTCAACAGATAAGGGAGAGAATTTTGTGGTTTTGTATGCACTATGAGTCCAGTACTTGGCCAAGACCCAGATCTATTGTGGCAAGAAAGTAATAGCTGAACTAACTAGGGACTCAGACTCTCTGGCCAGCATCCAAGAAACATTAAAAAATGTAGTACTGCACATAACAAGTAGGAAGATGCATGCAAATGTTGATGTCTTATTGGAAACTGTTAAGTTATTAATATGTTGGGTTTATAGACATGCATTTGGATTTTAAAACCTGCTGCCAAAGTTCATGCCCTGAAATTACCTTCTGAACTCTATGGCTGACATAATATTTAAAGTAGTGTCACATTGGTGAGGTAGTTGTGGAGAAAATGACACATCTGTATCCCTGGAGTGTTTCTTTTGGGAGCACCGAGACAGTGGCAGGGATCCAGTTCAGCTCTCAGGACAGTTTCTAAGCACTGTTCCCTTTTTTTTCCTTCGTTGTCTCTTCCCCCAAGCAAGTCTTTACCTTGCAACAGGGTAGGAGGGTTCTCTCTCGGTTGGTTCATGTGAAAGGTGTGGGTCGAGAGCTTTGTGTGGTGTCCAGGGATCTCCTAAAGCCTTTTAGAAAGGAGATCCCAAGAGCATCAGGGATTGGCTAATAGAGGGTTTAGGACGACTTCGATGCCAGTGAATCCTGTTCCTGTGGGGTGATAGGTATCCTGATGGGTGCAGGATACAGGTCATAGAAAGTGTTGAGTTTTTCCTGTAGGTCTGGTTTGTCATCCAGCCCCAGTAAGATATAAAAGGTGATTCATCTGTGGTCTTGGAGTCCCCTGAGCAAAGTGTCTGTGAGCTCACCAAGCTACTGCCTGGGAGAAAAGGTGAGGAGAGATGCTGGAGCCTCTCTTCCGGGTGAATGCTGTGTGTATGCAGCTGCTGTCCTGCTCTGTGTTAGTCATACAGCTCAAAATGCCACCGCAGAGTGGTTTATTGCCTTTGCCAAAGGTGTCCTTGCCAACAGCCACGCAGATCCCAGCATTCCTAAGGGTCTTTTGTGGCACACTCAGCAAGTTGCTCGCTGTAGTTGTGATCACAAGAGTGCAAGGAAGCACACAGAAACAAAGAGGCTGGAGAAGCAGAGAGCTCAGTTGGGGAAACTCATGTGGAGCAGGCAGTGCTGTCCTGTGAGGCACGACAGGAAGCTGAAATGATAATTTCTTTCTACCACAGCAATAAGCAAACAGTTTCAGTGATTGCACTTTATTCACAACCATAACTGTCATCACTGACATTCACTGGAGGTGTCAAATCCCAGGGTTTTATGGTTTTACAGTAGTATTTTATCTCTTTCCCTCTAGAATTATTACTTTTTTAGTAGGGAATAGCTTAATGTTAGGGCTAAGAGGTGAATGGTAGGACTTGGTTTTAGATTTTTTTTTTTTTTTACCTGACCTTCATCACTACCTGTTCCCCTCTCATCCCTGCTCAGAGCTTGCTTTGAGCTGGAGAACCAGTTTGATGGTTGTTGTTGTACCAAGTGAGCTTGCTCCTACAGTGTTTTTTTTTTTCTAATCTCTCAACTCTTAATTGTTGCATGCAAATTGTTTAATAAATAATGTTGGACAGAAAAAAAAAAGAATAGATATTAATTAAGAAGAGGATTTAGGCTGACTCAGTCTCATACATGAGACAAAAGGTTAAGTAAATGCCAAGGCTGCTATGCCTCTTCAAACAATGAATATTAGTTTTAGAATCATTAATGTCTGCTTAGAAAACAGAGTCTTGGATGCCAAAATAACCAAGGCCAGGGCTGTTTCTTTTCAATCTGAAGCTAAATTATTCTCCAATAGAGGGCTAAATGTATGCAATTAACAGCGCTAGGTAGGACAACAGGGAATGGCACTTCTAATATGTAGCCAAATTAAGATCAAGTTTTTCTTTAAATCTGGTAACTTAGACATTTAATATGCACAACTGAGCTCTGCAAGAGAATTAGTGAAAAGCAGACAATTAACTCCTTCCCTGCTTGTCAATGGAGACAGAATGATTAGCCCACTGTTCACTCACTCCTGTCTTCTCTAGTTGTTGGATCTACAAAAACAAAGTGCTTTGGGTTTTTTTTTTCCAAAGTGCCTTCCATATATGAGGATAGTTGTGTAGTCTTTATTAGAAATGAAGTTACCACATCATATTTTTAAAGGAAATTTCATCCCAAGAGAGCTCAGTTTTTGGAGTTGAGTTTAGAATAAACACAACCATGAGAGCTTAACTAAAACTGCACACTCTGGGTTGAAAGCATAAGAAAATATGTTTTAAAAAATGAATAGCAAAATCCATTCTAAGCAAGGAGGCTTAAACCAAACAAAATCCATTTTAAGCAAGTAGGCATTTTAACCAGCAGACTGACTGGTACATAAGCAAAATAAAAATGCCTTGTACTAGACATGTTACTGACCATGTTAGCATCACCCTTTAGTATGAGTGTACCTAACAATAATAATGTTTAATTCTCAGTCAGAGATTTTCAAGAGGATGAATATGTTTTTTCCCATTTTACTGAGGGAGAGGGAAGTAAAAGTTGGTGAAGTGACATCTGTGTCTAAACTAAGTCTGTGCTTCCTTGCTCTGGGTTCTGCTGAGCTGAAACAAAAGGGCTTTTTCCATTCCATTTCTCCTGCTGAGGAGGCTCTCAGAGCCTTTGGTGGCAGTGGTGACTCCTGTTGAAGTCAACAGCCACGTGCAAATAAAGCCTCATGTCTGAAAATGGGACACTTACATAGCCTAAGTGTTGTTTCTAAGGCTGAAGGGCATCACAGCTCTCATTTAACTGAGTAGATACCATTAATGCTGAAGTCTTTTGCATTGTCACCAACAGGAAGAGAGATCTTTGCTCTAGGCTTGTTTCAGTGTTGGGTGTGGGCTGTGTCACATTTACATTTAATATTTGTGCAGTGTCTAGGTCTCCCTCTCCACTTTCTGGTGCTTGCTGCTTTCAAGAATGTCTGGAGATTGGGCCTGTTCGGGGGCACGTGCCCAAGTCCAGTTCTGAGCCTTATACTTCCCTTTTAGGCTTTTCACACACTATTATTAGGGAAAAAAGCAAAGAAGCAGCCAAACACCAGATTGCTGCTTTTTTGTATTGAGCTCCTCTCTCGATAAGGGGTTTATTAGTTTGTGCTTAGGCTTGAGTCTGTGTAAGAGATCCATAAGGGAGCTAACATATGGGATATTTTAACTCTCCATATTTAAAAAATCTTCATTAAGACCATTTGGAAAGAATCTGTGTACTTTCTACTTGTGAGTCTTTGTCTTTTCCATTCAATAATTTTATTTCTGGAGATTCTGGATGACTAAAATTGGCTCTCCCCTACACAGCTGGCCTGAGCACAAGTAGGCTCCAGCAATCTGAAGGTCTCTTAACTGAGACCACCAGAGCAGTCCTGCAGGATCTGCTCAGACCGAGGCCACCTAGGAACAGCTTCTCTCTGGCTGCAGTGGCCTGTTTCACCACTGGGCAAATATTTGACTTTGAAAATGTTTAGCTTTCACTTATTTCGTCATGAATTCGTGCCAAAAGGCCAGGCACGATGGCCCTTATGTTTGCTAAAGGTCTGGCTCTGGCTGTGTGGTGTGGGAGGATCTCCTGTCATGCAAAACCTGAGGTCAAACTGTCCCCTTGCATTCCTCACCTGGGCAGTGCTGCCCTTGCAGCCGGCTCTGGGCTGCTGTGGCTGATGTCATTGAAGGGAAAATTTCTGGGTTGCTTTGTGTTCTGGCACAGTCCCTTATGGACAGACCTATTCTGAGGTTCTATTCCAAGGCTTGTTCTTCATCCATTTAATTCCCCACTGGCAACACTGTGTGACCAACTTGGGGCAGGCAGACGGTCCCCAGATCCTCTCTCCTGAGGGCACCAACCACAAAGCCAGGTGGGACTGGTGACTGCCGTAGGTTGGGGCTTCTGGGACATTTATGTGCATAAAGATGTGCGCCTCAAACTAGCAGAGAAATCCTTAAAGGAGTAAAGGAGAAGGGAACTGAGGCTGTGTTTGTGTAATTCTGATTGTAGAGGTGTCAGAGCCAGCAAGGAGACTCAGAGAGGGCAGGCAGCTCTCAGCCTGTGCTGCCCCAGCTACAGCCAGGCCTGCATTGATCTTGGCAGCCATTCCAGTCCTCTCTTCCCTCCCTGCAGGCTGCTCCAGGCCTTTATCTCATTGCCTTTGCAGCCAGCTCTGATCTGTGCTCCCTCAGCTCCTGCCAGTGCCTCCAAGCCCCTGCCCGGCTACCCTGCTCAGCCCTCAGTGCCACTCGTGTCCCCAGTGCTTCTCGTGTCCCCAGTGCCACTTGTGTCCCTGCACCACCAGGATCCTCTGTGGCTTTGGTCCCCTGCCTCCCTGACCTCAACGAGCTCCCTCAGGGCCCTTCCCTCCCCTTTTACCTTTTCTTTCCTTGTGCTTCTGCTCCCCGAGCTGAGCCCTGTCCCATTCCAGGTGTGACAGCTGTGTGGGCATCCCCACCCCAGTGCTCCTGCACCCGAGGCAGGATCCTGCCCTCACACCTCACAGAGTGCAGAGGTGCCTGTGCTGGGCTTGGGCATTGCCCCCCAGAGCTCATCCCGTTGTGCAGCAGAACCCATCCCATCGATCAGCCCATCCCCGAGTGCTGACAGGCAGGACAAGGGCCGACTCTGCTCCTGCAGCATTTAATCCCCAGCTCCGAGTCACCAGGACACCACAGACTGTTGGGCTCCGCTCGGGCATAATTCCATCATTACCATTGATTTGTTCGCCCGCGCTCCCCACGGTGCTTTTAATCAACTCTCCATCTTTGTGCCTTCACACCTTTACGCTTCCCATGATTGGCTCTGCTCCCTTCTGCCTCTGCAGTGAAATAGCACCATAGAAATCCTCCTGCCTCTTACATACATTAACAATCCCATTTCTCCTCTCTCTGGTCCAGTGAAGGGATCTCCCTCACCACAAAGGCACCACTGTCTCTGCTAAGCGCACGGGGAATAGCTTCTATTCATTATTCCCAAAGTCCAGTACAATGGGTTATAATTAGTTACTGGCCTCTTTGATTTACTCTACCTTCAAAGGCTCTTTTATAGTTTAAAAGTGAAGGCAGATGCTGACATTAATTTTGGCTGTCTCTCCATGGCATTGTGCAGACAAGATAAAACCAACATGCAGGTACAGGGATAAGTAACTCACTGGCCAAAAAAAAGGAAAAAAAAAGTTGCAAATAGGGCCATCATCACATTCATTTCATGAAAGTAGCATGGTGTTGGGGAGAACTCATTAGCCTTTTTGTTCTGCATTATCACCATCATTTATCAGCAGTTGTATCACATGTCACAGCCACTATCCTTTCTGGCATCCAGTGTGGGACCAAGGGGCTCCCGGAGAATGCAGAGTTCCGACGCTGGGGCTGTGCCGTGTGATGCACTAGGCACTCTATTAATTGTGGCAGATAGAATTTTTTCCAATATACTCCTAAAGGGATACTCAATAAAGCAATGCAGTGTGATTTACCAACTCAAAGCATGGACAAATAAAACCACACTATGGGCCTGTCCTTCTTCTAAACCTTTCCTCAGCTGTTAGCACTGTAAGTGTTTTAAGTTGTTTAGAAATGAAACAAACAAACCCAAACCCACCAGTAAGGGAAACCCAAACCTTAGGCTAATCAGTCCTCACAAACACAGGCTGCTTTCGGCTAAACTCTTCCTTTGGTTATGTCTCAGTGCTCGTGGCCTGGTAATCTTTAAAAAAATCTGCTGCTTCTTAAAGCTGTGACTCTGATCTTTTTTCTGTGCACGCACACACAAATCTCCACTACAAAACAAGGTTTGGGGAGTAGTTTTAGAACTCCTCCATGATCCTAGACCTTTAATCAGCTGGCAGTAATTGCCCACCTCTTCCATCAGTGCAGAAATATGTGGGAAGGGAAAAAGCTGCAGCTTTGTCCAAGCTGCTGGAGTTGCAGTTGTGAGTTCAAACCAGCTCTTTAAGAAAATATCTCATGTACAACAGAAGTGGTACAAGTTCACCACCCCATCTAAGAGGAGGGGCAACACCATCTTTAAATATTTTGGGCAACAGAGCAGGACGTGCAGAGGGTGATCCTGACCCTCTGGACTTGGGAACATCAGCTAACCCTGTGCCTCAGCTCTGGGAGCAGCAGCACTTGCTTACCCCACAGGCAGACTGTGAGGATTAATTAATATTTGCAAAGTGCTTTGAAGATGAAAAGTAGCACATTGAGTACTATAAAGTATTATTAATAGTGCTAACAATCTGATAATTTTGGAGTATATGAGTCTTTTCTTAACCTTTTCTAGCAAGACCTTACACTGCAAACAGCTGAACAAGTTACAGCACTACAGCCAGAGGGGCTGGCCCTCTGTTTTCCAAAACATTGGGGTTGTGCTGGTTGCCAGCAGCACCTTCCTGCTGGGGCAGTCACTCCCCACCAAAATCCTTGCTCTGAAAGGTTCAGCAAACCCTGAGCTCCTGCTGAGGAGTTTGTTCTGCCCTGGGTGTGGAGAAGGGCTTTGGTTCTCACCAGTTCCCTCTGTGAGCAGCCACACAGGGAAGGCTGAGGGCCAGAGGTAGCAATGTGGGACTGGATGTGGCCCCTGCTCTCACCCATTTGGATTTTATGCCAAGAAAATCAGGCCCTGGTGTCAGCCACAGTCAGGAGGAAGTCTGTCAGTGTATTTAATGTGAAACAAGAAACAGTTTCAGGCCTCTATGGCCCAGGTCTTTAAGGCCAGTTTTCTGGCATTATGAAATATGTTTTTCCTCTGAAAACTTTGAGATCTAAGAATTTTGTCTGAAGTGTAAACAGTAGGACTCTCATGAAGAGTAAAATTTATTTCTTACCTTGATAGGGTCAAGTAACTCTAACTGGGATTAGCTAATGTTTCACAGAACCTGATGTTTTTGTGGCTGGGGAATGCCTGGAGGAAGGAAGATATCCATGTTTGATGAAAAGCTCCTAATAAAATTAGATACTGCTCCTGAGCTTATCAAAGGAAGATGGAAAGTAATGAAAATTAAAAGTGCAGCTCTGGAATCTTGTAAAATCCTGTCAAGACAGCAATCTGGAAGCCAGTGTCCATATTATTTTCCCATTTCCCACCCCACCTCCTTGTGTATGCACAATCCTGTACATACAGCCCATTTATTTTTCTACTCGGATGACCTTAGTTATGTCCCTCTCATTTTCTCTCTCAGCATCCCCACCTCTGAATTCCCACCAAAACCAAAAAAGAAAGGGAAAAAAAAAAAAAAAAAAAGAGCATCAATCAGGCCAGTATAACTTGCCAAATCCCAGACTTTCTCTGATGAGGTGTTGCTAAAGACAGGAATTGCCACCAAAAAAGAAGGATAAGCTCCAAGAGATCAAATAAAGCTGTTGTATTCCCTTATTTTCTTTCAGAATTATTGAGTGAAGACCTGAGACACTTCCAAAAAAGCAGGAATCTTTTTATGAAAGGGAAAATGGTTGTGGTTTTTACGGTTTGTTTGTGGTCAGAAAGCAAACATGGGGCTCTGTGTTCTTCCTGACTTTTACAGGAGCAAAACAGGAGACAGAAAAAAGAAAGAAGAAATAAGAAAGGATGTGTTGAAGAAGGGGAAAGAGCTCTCAATACTTCTAAAAATACGTATTTTTTAACTGTTTACCTCCCTCGTTTGAGAGCAATTAACCTTTTAACTCTGTGCAAGAGTCCAAATAGGAAAGATTTTCTGATTGTTTGTGCTGTGCCTGTTTTTTTGTGTACCTGAACCTTCCTTTCTTCGTGCAACCTTTATCAGGAAACCCATTTGTCAGAGACCCCAAAAGGAATACTCTGCGCTATTGCCTCCTTTCTGATGGGGCTGTCCCAAGGTACCCTCCTACCATTCTTGATATTGGTTTCTAAAAACGAAGTGTCTGCTTGAACAAATGGGGAGGAATATATACTGTCAACATCCAGGTGGGAATGGTGGTTTTAATATTGGCTGGTGTACAGCAGGAATATAAAACTAGAATGACCAAAATCTGGAATGTTGTGATCATTGCTGATGCAACCTGATACCTGTAGCTCTACCACAGATGCTGCTCAGGTTTTCTTTCCCCTTTTCCCCCTGTTATTGCCCCCAGGTTGCTTTAATGTATAATATCAGCAATGATCACCGTGGTATTGTTGCCGAGGCCTTCCTGAAGAGTTAGGAGTGGACTGTAATTGAAGAGTTCATTACCAAGATCAGTTGGCTCCTTGATTACAGTGGCAAGGTGAAATATATATCCTCACCAAAAAGCAACTGCTAAACCTTTAGAGAAGTCACCCACTTTTCACTCTTTTTCATTAGGACCCCGACAAGCTTGTCAGCAAAATTAAAGGTATGTCATTCACATCGTGCCTGCATTGCAAAGGACTATAAACCTGCCAACCTCTTCGATGAAATAAAAGGGTTTTATTTATGATTCATGTAGGAATATGAGGTTATTTTTATTCTGTCAGTACACTAATAATCAGACAAGAGCTCAGGAAATGAGAAGGCAAACTGACAGGGAAGGTTCTGATAAAGGGGAACCCTCGAGGGCATTTTGCCCCCTTTGTAATCTCCTTTTTAGTGCGAGGTTATATTATAAGCATGGCATAGCATGATCTTGGCTCACAGGAACAAAGAGAGGAACTACCTAGCAGGACTTGAGGCATAATTCCACCAGAAAAAGAAAACACTTCCACCAGATAAGACTGCATTGCTGCAATGATGTGAACAGGAACTTCCAAGTTCTTGGTTTTCCAGGAGTTGGAAAGAAACCCTTCTTTTCTCCTTCCAACATAACCAATCTTAACCACAACAACAACAAAAAAGAAAGGCCATAAATACAGAGCCATTGCAAATTTGTTACCTGTTAGTTTTATACTAATTTTTCCTCACAGTCTAGCTCAACATGAGATGTGACAGCATAGAAAAGAGAGGATGGGGAAGTTGCCCCCTTCCCAGTCCTTGGTCAGCATCCGTACTAGCAGAGGAGCTGAGGGAGCAAGCTCTGTTTGCAACCGTGTCTTCCTCTGGATGTCTCAAATGTCTTGGCAGTTTGAAGCCGCTTTAGCTCTGTCCCAGCTCAGCAAAGCTTCTGGAAGTGTGTTTTGTGCTTCTTGGTGTAAGCTGTCATTCATCCCCCAGCACAGCCGTGATTACGGAAACACTCCTCGGGAGTAAAAAGGAATCACTGTGTTAGCTGGCTGGCCTTAAGCACGGTAGTTTGCTGAACAGTGGTGTGCTGGCAGGAAAACATAGCCCAGCCAAATACATGCAGGATGAAGTGAAACAAAGTTCACTGGAGGAAGGAAAATAATACTAATCCTTCATTCAATAAGCAGTGAGTTAAGTACATTCTGCATGTGGAAGAAATGTAAAAGCCAAGGGAGGAAAGCACACACAGAAAGGTGGTGTGGCTGCCTCCCTCTCTAAAGACAACACATGGGACATTTAGGAATGAATAATGCAGGGAGCTGTGCCCAAGGTGCTCGTGCAAAATGCAGCTCCTGTTTTAAGGGTCTGCCAGGTTTTAGGGTGTTTGAGTTCTCTCTAACCAGAGAATCCCCTCAAAGCGAGGGACAATGCTCCCTTTTCTGTAGGTTGGTGATATGCAGAGGATGATAAGCTAGGGTTTGAGATGGGATTATGTTCACTCTTCAGCGCTGCAATCTCTGTGATTGTTTTCCATGTTCAGAAGGTTTGGGAAGTTTGGATTTGGCTGCATGGAGCTGGCTTTGCAAAGGTGAGCCGGGTATCAGAGACGCACTGAGCAGATACAGCCTGGTTGTTGGACTCAATGGTGGTCTCTGTGGTTGTTTTGGGATCCTCCCGTGACACCTTCCAGACTCTTGTTGCCTGTCCTATACCGTCCTACTCATGCTAAGATTAGGGGTAATTTGTAAGGCATGTGTTGTTCCCTTTAATGGAAATCATAAATCACAGAGGGCCTCAGAGAAATATAGAACCTGATTGCCCTGCTGCCTACAGTGTTTTACCTGTTCCTTTTCTTTGCCTCACAGTGCTTTCAGGGTGTTCACATACTTTCTTTTCCCATGGATAGACATGGAATCCACCTTCCTTCTTGTTAGTGTGGGGGTTGCTTTGTTTGTTTGTTTTCAAGCAACTACAGCAAAAGGATTTATAATAATTTGAAATTCTCGATGGCAGAATTCACTGCTGTTAGAGGAGAAGCTTCAGGACAGATGCACTACTTGAAAGTATTTTCAGTGACTTCTTGAAAATTAGTAAGATGTCAGGGGCTGGAAACGGGATCCTGCTGTTTGCAGAACGCTTGGTGCTCGTCCTTCTGGGAAGCTGTGGAAGTGTCGAGAGCCAGCGGGGGTTTTTGACTCCTGTGTGATGTTGGAAGGACACAGAGTAGCCTCAAGGTGCTGCTGTCCCTTTAAAACTCTCTTTTTGTCTGTTGACTCAGTCATTTACAATGAAACATAATTTCATTTCTCTCAGCTAATTAGGAACTCCTCCCTTCCACAACACAGCCCAAGGCATCCATGGCAGAGCAGAGCCCAGATTTGGGAGCCGGCGGTGCTGTGCTGCTATTCCCGCAGCAGCCGGGTGCTTCTCCCTGTGCCTCTGGAGCCTGCCGTTGTGCTGGGAAGTGGAGCAGGTAACCACTTCATCAGTCCGAGATTCCATTCTCGTGGAGCACAGAGGTTCATTATACTCACTTTATCAGCAGTGCGCTTTACTGCCGAATCCATGAGAGATATTCATGTGAAACATGAGCAGAGAGAGAGGCATTGCATCTTTTCATTAATAAGCCCTCTTCTGGGATCCGGCATTAGTGAGATTCAGCGGATCATAGAGCACAGGGGTATCATTTTTACATGATTACTCTAAATTCTTAAACCAGAGGCTTAAGTGAGAGGCTTCTCACAAAGGCAGCTGTGGGAATTGTTAAATGATTGGCACAGCACTCACGATGGGCTGAACCACTCCGGGTACCTCCAGTCATGGGGGGTACCAGCAGGCATTTTATTACCTGCCACCGAGGGAAAAGTGGAAAAGAGAGCGTGTATCAGACAGAGAAAGACGTGCTAGCCCTGCAAAACATCTCTGTAGTTCCGTCTCTCCTCCTGGAAAAAACTCTTGCCATAATCCTGATGCAGGGCATCATCCCACTGCACAGGCAGAGCTGTTCCCTTCCCTTCCTGTCCCACACCTTCCTTGTGTCTACACTTATTTTTAACCTCTCTGATCTCACCTTCATTAGTATGGCTGCTGAAATACTTCCCTTGCAGCCTCCAGCCCCAAATAATTAATTTTTGGCTGGGCAGAGGCTCAGTTAATGCCACCAGACAGATATTTCTAAGATCCATTGCCCACGCACAAGAGCTCTTGTGTGGCTCAGAGCAGGGAGCCCAGGAAGCAAACCTCTGCTGGCTTGGGAGGTTGGTGGCATTTACATCAGAAAGAGGCATCTGTGAATTCTGAAGACTCAGATTGTCTTTTTGAGGTCACAACGTGTTCCTTCTGTGATTTCATGTAATTCCATCCAAAATTCCTGTACTGCATTTCCTCTGTCCTGGATGCTCAGTCCCATCCCGCCAGGCTGCTGCAAACCAAAATCAGGAACTTGATGTGGCTGAAATAAAAACTCTGTTATTTGTTTGTTTGTTTGTTTGTTTGTTTGTTTGTTTCTCCCTGGATTAGTTTTCAGATGGATAAGTTCCTCAGTCAGTTCCAAAATACAGATGCACAAATGCTTATCCCAGCATGAGGAAAGAGACCCCACAGGAACCAAAGGGACTGAGCAGCTTCTGTCACTGACAGCCAGAAGTGTTGCCTGAGCTCTGGCTTACAGTCCCCGTTTGCCAAAGGGAGATAATAGTAATTCCTTATTTCCTTACTTCCTCTGTTAAGGAGAAGCGGTCGCTTTTGGCACATGTTTGCATTTGTCCATGGGGCTGGACCTTAGAGGAGGCATCAAACAGCAACCAGTGCCGGAGTCTTCCCAGGTGTCCTTAACTCTGGAAGGCAAAGTGACCACTGCTCCCTTTACGTTTCCTTGGTGAGTGTTAGCAAGAAAATCCTTTCTCAGCTCTTTCTCCAACATCTTGAAGTGCAGCTGCAAAAATCTCAAGCTTCCCAGTGATCCTGATCCTGATTGCTAATAGGGATTGTTTTGAGTTTTGATGCTTAAAAGAGGCAAGAGGAGAAGGAGGAGGTGAAGGAAAAGGAGAGAGCCAGAATAGACCTATGAAACCAAGAATCCATACTAGAGATTTCTGAGGTATCCTGCCATAAACTTCTTTCAGGCCTGGTGTAAATCCATCAATTTTTGGGTTTTTAGTTACAATTGATTTTAGGCAGAGATGTTCCTCTTTCAGAGGCTTTCTTTCTTTCAATCTCCTGCTTTCTATAAGTCTGAAAAGAAAAAGAAAAACAAGAACCAAGAAGGCGAGGTCATGTGGGGGGATGAAAAATTCAGATCAAACAGCAAAGAACACCCGATTAGAAGCCAACACATTTCTCTTTTCAGTATCTCTGAAATTGTTTGGCAGACTTAATTAGAAACAGGTGCAAGCTATAATATTTATTGCAACAATGCATCATTTTTGTCTGTTTCCAAGGTCATTGTTCCAGCCAATGGGAAGCCAGCAACCCACAGGGAGTATAACTTAGTCTATATGGGTAAAACGTGAATTCCTTAACCCTTTATCTAATGGAATGAAATACAACATTGCACAAAGAGCAATGCTGGCAAAACAGAAAATCCTGTGAGGAATCTGCCATGATAACAGGTTCCAGTGGAGTAAGTGACATCACCAGCTGAGCTAATAGGGAGCCTTAGGTAAAATGGAGTGGGTACAGATAAGGAAGGAGAAAAACACTTTTTTTTTTTTTTTTTTTTTTTTTTTTTTTTTTTTTTTTTTTTTTTTTTTTTTTTTTTTTTCTACTCCTCTTTCCGAGGCTGGATTTATGTGGAATTGCAGCAGTGGGAGCCCATGATTGCATGTCACTAAGCTCTGGGTCTTTCAGGTAGGGCTCTCAGCTCAGCTTAGCAATGGATTCCTTTGGCTTCATCTGAATCCAGAGGGATGGGCTGGGCTGTGGAAGCTCCTGCACCGAGGCACCCACAGCAGCCTTTATGTTTCCAGCTGAGTGTTCTGGGGCTTTCCAAGGAGAGAAGCCTCAGACAGTTTTCCTGCAGCAGGTTTAGCGAGACAAGGTCCACGCAGTTCTCTCCATTTGAGGGAGTGTCCCAAGCAGGATTTCTCCTGGTCCCATGGCAATTCTGGTGGTTAACAGTGACAGTGGCCTTGGTTGTGAAAAAAACCCCTCATTTTCAAAGCCTCCACTTAATTCCCTCTTGTGAGTTTTTCTCAATAATCTTTGCATGACTTTTTTTGTGGTTTTGTGCTCATTTGGGAGTCAGGATCTTCTTTTAAACTCTATTTTATTCCTTTTAAATGTGACAAATAAAAACATAGAAGCAAAGCAGTACACGTTAATAGCAGAGATGTGTGAAATTGTGGCATTTTAGCCTTTTTGCAAGAGCTGCAGGAAGTTGCCAATATTTTTGCAGACAGAAACTATTTTTTCCTCCTTCAAATCATCACACAGCATAAAATCTGTGGGTATATGTGTGTCTTTGGATAGATGCTAAAGGTAGTGAGGAAATACAAACTCTCTCTTGAGAATTTGCACACCCTGGGTGCTCATTTGTTCTTTTGGCACCCACAGCTCCCTCAGAGACACCTCAGGTCACCACAAGTGCCCAGATCACCTGTCCTGTGTCTGTAATCAATTACCAATGTTCTTTGTGATCCCAGGAACCATTCCTAAGAGAGTATCATCTGTCCATTAAATGCAGAAGTAACATAATCCAAACACATCCCATTGATGGATTTGGGATTGAATTCTGAGCAAATGTTTAGGGAGAGACAGACACTGCAGTCATTTTTAGAGAGCTCAGCAGAAGACACTATTATGTTTGGAGAGGACTCCTCCTCCCCAGCACCCCCAGCAACTTCTCAGCACTAAACCCTTGGAAGTTCAGACCTAGCTGGAAACTTTGCAGCTCAACATCCTTTGCTGATTTGTTCCCTTTGGTGATTTTACTCTCTCCCACTTTTTAACTGAGCCTGGCTCCTGGCTTGCAAATCCCTTTAGTGGTGGGCTGGTGCTCTTGTACATCCTCCAGTGCACCACAGCTTTGTTTAGGTAATCTGATTCCTGAAGGATTTGTGAAATCCCCTCCTCTGCCTCTCCTTGCCCCCAGGAGCAGAGGGCTTCTGCAGGGCTGCTCTGAACCTGGGAATCTGCCACGTTCTCCAAGCCCAGGCTCTTGCCAGCATGTCCCAGGTGTGTGCAATGAAGAGCAGAAGGAAAACAAGGGGACTGCCCTCATCCAAGGCCTGTTAGGATGGCAGCTGCCATCCTGTGGAGCATCCCTGTGCCAGGGAGCCAGTGAAATTCGGGGAGGGCATTGGACAGTTTGAAGCCTGTGTTTGCACAGCTCTGCAGCAGAGTCCAACATGAGTAAATGTGTGGGATGTGGAGGAGCAGGAAGGGCTTCTGCAACATGTGAAAGAGCCAGCACACTTGGGACTTGTAGGAGCACTCTGGGAAGATGGGGTGGTGATCCTGAGAGGCTCTGCTCAGACGGTCTGTTCTGCTTTGTGTCCCGTGTGCTAAGCCATGCTGGGGTTGTTTTACTAGGAATTAGGCAGCTCAGGTTACAGGTGAACAGCTTCAGTCTTGGGACATTTCTGCATTGTACTTAACTGAATAATACCTTCTCTTCCTTTTTTTTTTTTTGGCTCATTGATCAAGCTGCTTTTGAGAAAAGTGATACTTTGCATATCTGGCTAAGTGCTGTTAACAGCCTCTGCCTGTGGTTTGTTAAAATTAAAAAAAAAAAAAAAAAGAAAAGGAAAAAAAAAAAAGAAGTGTGATCTTGCTGGAGAAGTAATTTGCTTCTCTCCAACCAATGATGGCTTGCACTTTATGCAAATTGGTATCTAGGGACAACAAATCCCATTTAATACATATGCATAGTTCATAAAAAAAACGACGTGAGAGAAAGAGAAAAAAGATAAAGCAACGAGTCAGCAAAAGAACAGGTTCCGAGGAAATTTATTGTCCCAAATTGGACATTTGTAACAGATGATGTGAACAAGTGTTAACTTTGTTTTCAGCAGCTCTTCACGTACATTCACTAGACATCACACAGATTATGTTTTAAGGATCTGAACTGTAATAAAAAAAAGTGTCTGTGGGCTTTGGAGTGTTGTGTTCCATATGGTCGGGGAAGTGCGGAGTTATTGCGACAAGCATCTTGTGCAGCTCATTACGCGCGGCGGTGTGAGCTGCGATGGCTGCGCATCGCTATAGGGTACGTACATGACATCCCACAGTCAGCAGATAGCAACTGGAAATGAAAGATATGAAGGCACAGAGTACAGCTTCAGGGAACATGTTAGACAAAACATCTGCTGGTATCAGAAAGCTGCATTATCAGATCATTGTGGCCATGAATTTTTTATAAAGACTTTTTCTTTTTTTTTTTTTTTAAGCCGCAACTTTGAAAGTGACATTTTGCAAGAAAGTTTTTGATTGAAGTGTGATGTCAGGAGAAAGGCCAGTCTAGTTTATTATCTGTGTAAGAGCCAGCATTGGCAGCGTGAATCAGCTCCTTTCTCCGAGCAGTTGCACTGGCCATTCATGTACTACAAGTGCTGCTCCCCTTCTGATCTCACGGCTGATAAAATCTCAGCCCGTTTCAGGTTGTAGCTTCAGTGCCAAGGAGTTTGCAAAGTTTTTGTTGCTATGGTGTGGCTGGGGGCTGCTGAATAGAAATCACCTAGAAGGCAGAACCTTTCTGTTGAGAGGAAGGAGCACAGAATGTTTCATATGTGCAGAGGACAGAGTGGAGAGCTCAGCATCCTCCGCTCCTTCCCCTGAGTGGGACCCGCGCAGGCTTCGGCTGCTCTGTCACCACTGCAGGGCTGAGGAGCAGCCACTCTGCCAGGGATGGCCACAGGTAAAAAGTCAAAATCTTCTCCCTAGGCTGTTCCTTGGAGGCGTTGCCATGAGCTGTGGACACCGCCCTGCTCAGAGGGGCCTCCCACCTCCTTAACATTCCTGGCAGTGCCGAGGGCAGCGGGATGGCACGGAATGTATGTGCATAGTGTAATTATTTATGTTAACTGGACAGGCATGTTTCATCCTTTCACCTCTCCTGACCCAGCTGTGAATTTTCCTGCAGCAACAGGTACCAGTGGAAAACCTGTCTCTGGCTGATCTGCAGATGTTCTCTCTCTCTGTCCCGTCAGCTGCCTCAAAAGCACATCCAAAAGTGAGCAGACTGTTCTGTGCTGATTCACAAATAGTTGCCTCAGAGAAAAGACCAAATTTACCCTGAATTTTGGGTCTTCCTTAGCCTTTTTCTTGTTTGTGTGTAACAGAGTGTAGGAGACTGGAGGTTCATGTCTAAAAGCGTCCTGACTTATTGAAAGAATTTAGTTGTCAGCAGTAACTTCTTATGCAGTGCCGTTCATTAATGTAACGGGGCTGTGGAGAAAGCCAGGGGTGGTTTGTCTCCCATCACTGGTACTCAGGAGTCTGGAAGTGTGGGATTTTGCTGACCTGACCTGTTGCTGAGCAAGGCAATCCTCTGGTGAGGGATTGAGCTGCTGAGAGGAACCGTGTTCCCTGGGATGAAACCCACCCCAGCCATGGCTGGAACGGCATTTTCCCAACCACTGCCTTTGAGAAGCAGCAAAACCCAGCAGGTGTTTGGGACATGCAGACCTAGGCTTGGCTGTGTCACTTACCCACACAGGAGCTACATCAGGAAGGTAATTCAGTGTTCTTACCGTGGTATAAAAATAACCTTAATGGGTTTTTGTGATTGCTTCCTTGGGAGGAGACTCTTAGAAAATGCTAAAAGATGTATTTAATGAAAAAGAAGCGGATCAAAGCTGAATAGTTTTTCCTCTTTCGTTGTTTGGGGTTTGTTTTGTTTTGTTTTTTTTTTGTTGTTGTTGTTGTTGGTTTTTTTGGGTTTTTTTGTTTGGGTTTTCTTTAAAGAACCAGTTTAATTAGAGTTTGGAATTTGGAGGTTTATTACAAGTGGAAATTTTGATTTTGAACTTGCTCATAGATGTGGAAATAAAAAACTGAAGGTGGATATGCATGCCCCAGAGGCCACTCTGCTGACCTGGCTCATGTCCATGAGTCCAGGTGAGAAGCTCCCAAACCACGGGATGCTCTGTTTGGAGAGGGATGAGGAGGAGAGCTGGCTTTACCTGAACCTCAGTCGTCAAGGACATTGTTATAGCTATGAAAATGTGAATGAGAGGCTGTAACATTTTTAATGCTCTTTAGGAGTGCAAAGCTCTTTTATTTGAAACTCTTCTTGTCCTGGCCACCGGGAGCTGGAGGAAGAGCCTCCATGGCACTCAGGCACTGCTTAACTGGGAACTTTGCTGGGCAAGCTCATCTGCCCACTGGAGAGGTTTCCCTCTGTCCCAGCATCCTGGCAAGAAACCCTGTGTGTCTGGAGCTAGGAGTGTGGCAGTGCAGCCCCTCAAAATGAGACATCAACCAAACTTGTTCCTAACTGTTGCTGTGTGCAGTGACCCCACACTGAGCCAGGCTGGGCTCTGCAGGCAGTCCTGGCCGTGCCACTGTGAGCGCAAAGCCTCGGAAACGTGGAACTGCCTGTCTGGGCAGGTACAGATTCGCCTGCAAGCCAATAATTCCACATGGACTAATAGGTCCGTGCTGGGCAGAACCATGGGTTTCATGGCAGAGCCTGACACGTGCACACAGAGCCCATCCCCTCCCCTTTTTACACCTTCACTGTTAGTTTGGGTTCACACCACGTTTGAAATGTTTCCTTGGATATTCTTCAGCTTTTCCTTGTCTCTGTGAGCTCTCCCTGGTAGCAAAAATATTTCTGAGCAGGTAAGTGATGGAATAGACATGATTCCTTACAGAGCATGTCTGTATGTGTGAGTATATATATATATTTACATCTGCATATATATATATGTAAATTTGGCAATGTGTAGAATAATTCTGCCCCACTTATAGATGGCTTTGATCTGGGAGCAGGCAGAGGGGGCACAGAGCGGGCACTGCCATGCAGCAGGAGTGTGGAAGGATATATGGACACGCAGCTAACAAGAAGGGAAGGGAAGTGGCTGGAGGCTGAAGGGATATAATGGGTCCCCAATGTGGCAAGCACATATGCTGCCACACAGCAAATGCAAAGTGCCACCGCCAGTGACAAGTGGATTGCACCTAAGGAAAACAGCTGTGCCCAGTGCCCAAATCCAGTCAGCCTCCCGACCCTGCGTGTCCCTGCTCTGATGTGGATTAAACTGGTCAGGTCTGGAAGCCTCTCCGAGCGCGCACTGCACAGCAATAATGGCTCAGTAAATCTCTGGAATACCTCTTGCACGGCTGCCTCTTTTGCATTTGCAATCTTGCATTTGTGGGATTGTTTTATTTTGTTTTATCTTACTTAATTTATTCTGCTGCGCTCGGCATGGCAGGAACACTTTGATTATCTGTGTAGATCATTCCATGGTTTAGTGCAGTTCTGTGTTACAAACCCTCCCACATAACCGCGTTATTTGTTAATAATTTTTCTAATTTGAAGAAACATCCTTTGACACCTGAGCTGGATCTGCTTTTCTTAGGCATAAATATAATTGTCCCTGGTGAAGAGCATCTCCCTGACTGGTCCCATCCCCTCTGTATATATTTGAATATATAAAATATTAATAAATGATGCCAAATGTTTAATCATATGTGTTTGACTCTATGAGGCTCAGTATATGTAGGCTTTCCTGTTAACTGCCTCTGTGATATCTACATACTGCTGATTTGTTGTTGAGCTGGAATTTTTAAAGCAAAATAAAACTGAGCTTTGCAGTTTGATTTGAATTAATCAGGTCTGATTAGACAGGAACACATCAGGCTGTTCTGGAAATCCCTGATTCTCTCTAATTCAATTTCATGTGTTATTCAAAAAGAAATAGTTCATAGCTTAAGCAAAAGTGCTATTTATTTAACACTGGTTTTTTTTCAGAGGGCTAAATCTTATGGAGGGGAGCATCGTGATGATGTTTAGGGTGTAGGAAAGAAAGCATTTTGTTTTATGAAAATACAGATATTTTAAAATGGAGTCACCTGCTGGTAGATCTCATAAATGTACATAAAAGCATGCTCCCTAATATTGTTAGTTTGGTTTTCTTCTTCCCATCACCCTGACTGTCCATCTAGGAAGCTTTGATAGCTGGAGCCACAAAACCAGAAGACAGTATTTAGTTTAATAAGCCAATTTAAAGAGAAAGGTTGGAATTACATATGGCAGAGGACAATTATGCAAACTAAATGATTCTTCAATTAATAATGAGATCCATGAAAGGCAAAGGAGACAGGATGCTCCTGTGAGAAGAAGGCTCCTGGTTCCCCACCAGGGTGTGGAGGGATGGGAGTGGGGCAGGAGCAGCTCCCAGACAGAACCTGGAGGGGCTCTGCTGGTGGCATCTCTTCGTGGGGAAGCCTCCAGTGGAAAGCATTCCCGGACAGATTTTCCCGGGATGCTCTCCATCCCCTAGAGCGCTCTCAGGAAACAGGAAGCGGCGAGCGGGCCTGGGTGAGCGCCTCTCCGGCCCCACACTGGGGACGGTGCCGGGGAGATTACAATCCCAACTCACTATTCCCCTCCTTGCCCCCGGGAAAGGAGAGACGCACCCCACCTCTAGAGCCACCAGTTTGGCCTTCCCCATGCACCTCTGGTCCTGCTTTTCAGTGCCCGGCTGTCGTGTGCCAGAGCAAGCATAAGTTAAAGATGGTAACGAGCAAACAGTTTGCAGCCTGAAGCAGCGTGAGGAGTCGGGGGGAGAGCAGGAATGCTGTGAGAAGGGGAACGAGCGATTATCGGGAGTGATTGTTCGGGAGGGCAATAGTGGGAGGTGCTGTAAGTGACAGGGATTCACTATGGGACGCAAATCACTTCAGGCAAAGCCATTAGGATCAATTTAAAATACCAAAGAGGGAGGCTAAAGTGACAATAGCATATTTTAATTGAAATCACAAATATCATTCTGCAAGATCTGGTTTAAAAGACCAGGCAGAGTTACTTTATCTGAACACAGGAAAAACTTTCCCTTTTTTAATTAAAAAAAAGCAAAGATCAAAATAAAACTATGTTTTCTTTAAAAAAAACCCCTCTTAAATCCCATCTATATATATTTCTATTTTAATGTTCTCTTTTCTCTTGACTTGATGGTCATATTATAAATGGAATTAACTATATTACTAATGCTTTTAATTTGATTTTAATAGAGCCTAGGGCTGAAGCATGGAATCAGCACATGTCCCATTAAAAGGAAAATACAGTTACAGGGACAATAAATTGCATGTCCAGATAAACACTTTTATTTGTGTGTTTGTTTTCTTTATTGACCTGAGTAGCCCACATGCAGAGACAGGGGGGTTTTTTGAGACATTTTTCCAAAGCTGAAGTCCACATGATGAGATTGTTACTGGTTCTGGCAGCAGCAATGTGATCTTGGTAAAAGAGCCTGGCATGGGAATCCACGGAGTCCTGACATATCCCATTTGCCCCGAACTCTTTGATTTCTGCTCACAGAATCTGACATGTGTTGGGCATTGACCTTGCTCTTTTAAATAAGCTTATTTTAGAAGACCTCTGCAGAACGCTGTGTGTTTGGCCTCGATGTAAGCTGTTAGGGAAATGTAGTACAAACACAGAAGTTGTATGTTTTGAATGCCAGAGATGTTAAGCAGCGGAGCAGTTGGTAAAAGCTGTACTTCTGACTGTTTTCTGTGCTCTCAACACGTGCCCTGAAAGAAAAGAAAAATTATTTATCCTGCTTTCGTGTGAAGGTTGTTATTTATTTTTAGCAGGATGTTCAGGACCAGACTACCTTTTCAGTCCCTAAATACTCCAAATGGGCTCTCAGACACTCAGTGGAGCAAAAGCAGGTTTTTTGAAAAGTGACTGTTGGGGATGCTCCAGGTCAGAAAGCTCAGAGGGTCAGTTTCTCATTATCCTGCAGAATCAGCCCCAGAAGTCTCTGGATAGAGGTGCTCAGGTACAGGAGTGCCTTTCCCTCACAGAGCAGCACCCTCACCCAACGTCGCAGGAAGGGCTGTAACCTTCCACGTGGAGATCTGGTTTCCATTCACTGTAGGGCAGCAGCTGGGGAGGAAGTTCAGTCCAAGGGCTGCAATCTGGCAAATGCCAGCCTGGAGCACTCTGCAAGGAAACAAATCACTGGGCCCCAACATGGCAACACAGAGAGGGGAGGGATTGGAAGTACCTTTAAGAAACAGGTACAAAAAATATCCCTCGTTCAGCCTCTCTCTGCTGAAGCCACTGGAAAGCTCCTACCAACCCCAGGACCAGCAAAAGCAGAAGGAAACTTGGAAACACCTGGGATGTTGATGTGGTGCACACACTCCTGCATCCTTGCCTTGGGCTTTGAGCTTTGGAGCCTATAAATTCGATTAGCTGGACAGTATATTCCCAGAAGGGGTTGCTGAGTCTCACCATACCTGAGAAAGTGACAGTAATATCTACAAAAAGGAAAGCAAGTATCCAGTCACAAAAATAAATGTAAATTTCAATTTGTGGCCATATGCAGCTCTTCAGGACAAAACCTGGCTCTGTGTAGAGCAAGGAGAGGCAGCTGAGCTGTGCCAGGACATTGATAACCCCGTTCCATGGCTCTGAGCACTCAGCTCAGCTGGCTTCCCATGCCCCCAGGAAGGGCATGGAGACCCATCTCTGACACTGGGGTGGGAGGCTGTGAGTGTTTCACGACGCATTTCTATGGCTAAAGGACTCCAGAGTGGATTTTCCCCCTTCTCTGCAAAGCCTCCCTGGTTCAACAGCAGCACAGGAAGCCCTCCTGTGCCATGAATAATTCATTTCCAGCGCGTGCGCAGGGTTCGGAGCCTGACCCAGACAGTTTTTTAGGGAAATAAGTGAGCATCCTGCCATTGGTGCCAGTGCTGGTGGCTGCTCCATGGAGGATGGGCTGGAGCGGTGCCATCAGCCAGCAGGAGGGATGGCAGAGCTGCTGCCCCTCCTGCAAAGGGGGCCTGCCTGAAATTCCCTTGACCGTCACTCACAGGCTCGTTTTTCCAGGGAAGTGGCTTTTATTTGTTGTGAATTCTTCATACAGAGCAAAGCCTAAATAATGTAACATATTCTGGGCTCTGGGCAGATAAAAATTGAAAGGGCCAGGCTGTTTGTGCAAGTGGAATGATAGTGACAAGCACCACATGGGGTCCCCAAGGATGGTGTCAGGGGACTCGATCCCCCATAAAATGATGAAAGACTCTTGTGTAATGGTGTTCTGTGAAACAATTTGAACATAAGTGCCACTTTCTGTCCCATTAGCAAATGACTGCCATTGTACCATTCTTTTTTTTTTCTTTTTTTTTTTTTTTTTGATATGTGTTTTGAGCACACTGAGCCCAAAAACTTGCATTGTGATAGTGCTGCAGGAAGATTTAAAGGTTGTGATGGACTAAAAATTGAAATGCTAATCACACTTACCCACAACCTCCTGCTGAGGCCCAAACTTTTATAGATCAGGTCCTGCAGTCCTGATGAAGGATCAGTGATCTCCCTTTCCTGGGATTCACAAATTAGCTGCAGTCCAAGTAATCATTTCCTACAACAGAAGTGTAACTTAGCAGGTGAAAGTTTGTCACTGAAGACAGTCCCCTGATCTTCCAATTATTTGTCCAGCTGCAGTGCTACTAAGCATCCTTTCCCAGACAATGCAAACACACACATCACAGCTCCCCACTCTGCAGCATGCTCTCACTGAATATAAACACACTGTATATATTGATCCTCTCCCTCTTGCTTTTTTTCTTCCCCAGCATGCAGGTGGTAAAACACTGACTGCCATGAACTTCATCAGGGAAAAAAAAAAAAAAAAAAAGAAAAAGCCGTGGTTTGGAAACAGCTGGATGGCAAAATGCATGCTGGGAACACGGCGACCAAAACCACCACAAGGATACTGGGGCATAGAGGCATTTGTGGAGCATTCTGTTTGCTAATTGCTCATGGAATTTCAGGTAAGGAACATACAGTGTAATTTGTTATAATAGGGAATGGCCTGGGTGGCTTTTTTCCATCTTTTTTTTTTTTTTTTTTTTTTTTATT
>VZUI01053061.1:0-29349 GCA_013401135.1 Cettia cetti
GGGGTGGGAATAGCCGGGAGTAGGAGGGTTAATTGCAGTAGAGGCTGTGTCTGCTGGTGATACTTTAGAGTTGAAATAAACCCTGTAGTGTTTGGGTGCTGCCAGCCTTACGCCAGGGTGCAGGCTCCTGGCCAGAGCTGTTGTAAAAGCAGTTGTAGCAGCTCTTGTAGGCAGGTCCTGGAGGTCACTGAAGAGGCAGTCTGGGACTGGTAAGCCCTAATTACTGACCACGTGTGGCAGTATAACCTGCTGGCTCTTCCAGAGCCTCCTGCAGTGTATCGCCTGCAGATCACAGTATTGGTGATACTGTGTGGAAATGCACTGGTATTACTGGGAGCATTTTTTTTTTTTTTTTTGGATAGGTGGTGTTTGAAGATCTGGGAACTCTGAGCTTGACATGTGTTTCTGTAGCATGCTTGAGCCAACTTTCAGCCATTTGGGTTGGTAGCCTGCTGACATAAATGGCTTTTTGATGATGTGATTCTCTTAAAGGGATCAGTTGATTAAAGTGTTTGTTAAAAGTTCACCGGTCAATCAACACTTACAACTCCTGTCTTCTTTTGATGGGACTTTAAATAGCAGAGCAACTGTGTACTTGCATCTATCTTATTGAAAGGGGGAAAAGAAGCTTCCATATTTTCAGAGCAATACTTTAAAAATACCTATCATTGCCTATGGAGCTTTTTCTAGCTGTATATTTTCATGTTAGAATTTTGCATTTCCTTTGCAGTGACAATTTACAGTGGAAAAGCATGTTTATTTTTGGCAACCTTCTCAAAAAAACCCAGATTAAGATCTTTGACCTACAGCTGTTGTAAATGCAAGTCTTTTTGTTCTAAAGCCTTGCAGAGTTGTTCCCTTTTTGTGTTAATTGATTAAAATGTGTGCTGAGTTGGCCCAAGTTCCTCTTGGTAATTGGGCAAAGTAAAACCCCAGAATAGATAGAAAAATCAACACTACATCTTCCTTTTGGGGAAAGTTGATTATTGTTTTGTTGAACTCTTTTTGCCTTTTGTGGGTGTGTATATATATATGTATTTGTGTGTTTTAGCCTCAAACCCCTTAGATTGACACTGCACTTCACCAGGTCTGTCTCAATGTTACAGAACAGATGGTTAATTCAAAACCAAGAGTATTAAAGCTGAGTAGCTAAATCTGATCTCCTAAAAAGGAGGTTGCCAAAACAAGCTGCTGTATTTGATGTAGCTGCTGAATTGGTCTTTTATTTGCTACAAAGGCAAACCTGAGTCCAGTGCCTAAATGCAAAGAGGTTGGTCATTTCCAAATTTTTTCAGCTTTCAGTTTCTCTCTGAGCCTGTAGCTTGCAGCAAAAAGTTGCTTACATATTGTAGGGGTTCTGGAAGAGAAAAAGGCTCATTTCAAATCCATTGTTTTTTTCTGGGCTTATCGCCGTGGTCCTGGGTTTTTGAAATAACAGAGACAAATTGCGGCAGTGGAATGAGGCTGACGCCTGTTTTTCATGTGCTGTGATTTGCTTTTTTCTTCTATTTAGGTGGTCAGTGAAATGAGAAGAAAAGGGCAAATTGTTAGAAGAAAGAGTTTGCCTGTAAACACAGTAATCCTTTCTCTGGTTGTCAGCAAATAGGATAGATAATTAGAGACAGGTGTTGTGCCAAAAGAAACGTTCAGATGTCAAATCCAACCTGCACACTGCAGATCCTGGTTATCTCTGCACAGGGCCTAATAAATATGTACTGATACAAAAGGGATTAAAGCATTTATTTTCTGCATTTACCCTGTTGGGATTATTTCTTAGGGATGCCATTTCACACCAACATACTTTCCTGATTTCAAATGGAACATGAGCAGGCTGATGTTCTTTATCTTCATTCTTGGGGGTTTAAATACTTACAGTTCTTTTCTGAGCTGCTGAAAGTCATAGCCACTTTTTAGGAATCTCTGACCTTGCAATCCTTTTTCCTGTGGTGGACTCATCTTAAAAAGAGTGCTGTATATGACTTTTGGGGCATTATTTTTCACTTATATGATGCTGTAAGATGAGCTCTCCCATTTTTAGGACTACTTTATCTTGAATGATAAGGGATGGCATCAGGGTAGTGTGATCATTGTGTAAAAGTTGGAGACAGCAGCCAAGTTATTTGTGTATGCTTCTGCCTTGATAAATGCCCTAAAGTTAAAAAAAAAAAAAATCAGGCTTCAAAATCTTTATTTGCTTTTGCTGCTTCTTTTAATGTTTAACTCTGTGAAAGTGCTAGGCAAATGGGTACAAACTGAATCGTTCCTTCTCTTTGATTTACATCACAAGTGGGTAGAATTGCACTTTCTGCATAAGCATCAGAAGTTTTGTATTTTTGGGGGTAGGCCACTGTTTGCCATAGAGATGATATTGCTTTACTAGGTTGCGTGTTTAAATGCTGGGAAGATCTTGATTTCCATGAGAATTTTGGGCTTTTCTTAAAAGAAGGAGTTTGTTTAGGTACTTTTAAAATTCTGTTTGTTCTCATTGGCCTGGACCCTATTATTTCAGGGATTTTTCTGGTTCTGTTGGTACCATCAGCCACATCCTTAGGCTTCTGGAGGTGCTGGTCTTAAGAGGGGGAGTTCATTTGAAATCTGTTTGCTGATCTGTGTGTTTGGGCATGGGTTAGGTGCTCACATCTCAGCTTGAAATGTCCCCTTCAAACATGGTAGAAGAAGTGCAGGAGGCAGAGAAGCGTTGGCAAAGCCTGGAGAAAGCACCACATTAGGGAAGAAGTTGGCAGAGGCACTGAAGTGTCTGAGAGCAGATGGAGTGTTGTCATCAGCTGCAAAATCAATGTAAATACTTCCAGAAAATTACTCTTCCTCTGCTCTTGCCAAACAGAAGGAACAGGAGCCATAAAAACCATTGGCAAATTGTTTTAGCTGCCAGTGAGTACCCTTGCAGTTGGGATTCTCCCTTGCAGCACTGGGCAGCCACTGCTGCAGGAGTGTTGCATTGGTGGTGATGAAATATACTTTTTTTGATTCCTGCCTGAAGATGTACAGTTGGAAAATCCCACAGTTCTGTTGCTGTGCGGTTCTGTTGGGTCTTAGCAACAATAAAAACGAGAATTTCATTACTGATTGTGCTGTATGGCACAACTTCCCTGTTCTGGGTGGCTCAGCATGGGGCTGTAAAGCTGCTATTTCATGTGTATTAGCATCACGTAACTGGGAACCAGTCTGTCCTCCCAGATGCACAGTTTTGGGATACTGTTGTGTTTGTAAATGTGTCTGGCTGGCTGCTGCTGAATTGAAGGCTCTAGCAGGGGCTGGCAACCTCTAAATGAAAATGGGGAGCCACAAGGCAGGGTGAGTTACTGGATCACAAATGTGTGTGGCATTTGTGCCTCTCTTGACCCCTTATTACCCAGGAAAATGAATGTTGAAGTAAAGTGTGGAAGATGGAGAGCGTTGGGTTTTAAATTCTGAAATCCCTGTTTGTGCTGATCCAAATTCCATTTCCATGGAAACTGGAAGTTTAGTACTCTCGCTTGTCAACTTCAGCTTCTGGCTGGCTTTGGGGAGACTAAAATTGTTCACTTACACTAAACCTTCCAGAACTGAGAGTCATGTCAGGATACTAGCACCACACATTTTGTGGAGACTGAGAAATTATAACTATAATTACTTCATGCATTTATTTTCTGAGAGATGCTTAACTTCAGCTGCTTACAGATCAGAAATCTGAATGTTCACAGCCTGTGCCATGTTATCTAATAGTGGAATTGTCATGTGCATAATGTCTAAGATCATAGTTTCTGGTGGGGATGGTTTCTTCATTGCTGGTGTGGTTTTACAGGTGCTGAAGCAAGCCTGATTTACTTAATTAGCTGACTGCAGTAGTGCAGGTGTCCTCCCTCGCTGTGCACACACCATCTGCAGCTACAACTTCACCCCTAAAGACATCATCAATCCAGACTCTTTTAAGCAACCCTGGGGCTCATCATGAAGACTTTCTGAATTCTGGTGCTGCCCTTGCCAGCAAAAAGAGCTGCCAGGCCAGATCTGCCTGGAGTTTGTGCTGACAGAAGGGCTGTGCCAAGCCTGGGAGGGAAGCAGTGGAAGGCTGAGCTTTCTGGGAGAAGCCCTGAAGGAGCTGAGGGCTCTTCCTGCCTCCAAGTGGAACGGAATTGGTGAGATTGTGGAGACTCTAAAGAACGTGGAGCTGAGAGCAGAAACCTGCAGCCCTTTGGTCAACCAGGAAGTGTGGCAAGGTAACTTTTCTGCTCTTGAAGCTTGGCTGGTGAAGTGAAACTTTTGCTAATGATTTAGACATACTTTTATCAGTGTTCCACTTTCTCTTAGAGCTCCTTTGGGAGCATTATAATCACTGCAACCTCTATTTGAAAGCAGGTATTCTTTATGGACTGGCATTTCTGTGTTTGTGTAACTTAAACGTGCAAGAACATGCCACAGTAGCAGTATATTGAGTGTGAGGGGAGGCAGTGTTATGTTAGAGACTTGTAACCTGAATTTTTTTCATGTTTTTCTTGATGTAGAATAGTAGTGTAAAAGTAGTGTAGCAGTGCTTTTGTGGGCTATTAACTCTGTGTGTTTGGGTGCCAATCCTGCTTGTAGCTTCACCAGAAACACTGATGCAAGTTCAGCTTTCAGCAGGTGCATTAAACTTCAAGTTCTTTTCTCTGGGTCTTAAAATATTCAGCTGTAGGTCAGAGCAGGTCATCACCTTCCCTGTAGGTGCTGTATTCCATGAGCACATGTGGCTGTGTTTGAACAAAAACATTGAAGGAGAGAGCTCCTCTCACTTCCTTTGTGCAATAATAAGTCAGTTTGAAAGAAGATAATCTCTTTTTGGTAGGTAAATAGGACTACTTTTAAAACAAAATTGTAAAAAAAACCCCATAAGCTTTCAGCTTTGTAAGTTACAGCAAGATGCCATTTTGATTTTGAAAAATGAGTAAGGTGGTTCTGAAGCAGTGCCTGAGATCTTGGAGGAGGTGTCTTCCAAACACTTAAGGAAAAAAATTGTTTACAATTAAGAACTTAGATGTATTTTTGTGCATTTTAAGGTTTCTCTTATCTGGCAGAAGTATCAGTTTGATCATTAGTGTATTTCTTCCTCTAAAGATCACAAGGTAAGAAAGATAAGTAGTATCAGGAGTGAAAAGGGAGGATCATTTGATTTGCACATACTCTTCTGTTATGAGCTGGAATTTGCTGTAAATCCATCTTCCTGCCTGGATTTCTTTAATTCCAGGTGTTTTTTAGGTGCAGTATGGCAGGCTTATTTAAGGGGAGGAACATGACCTTGTCTGTCTTCAGGTAGAAGGTTTCAGGTTCATTCTAAAATATGGGTAACTCTTCCCTGCTGTGATGGCTGGAATTTGATTGGAATTTGCCAGTATAAACCAGGAGATGAGAGAAAAAGAAGCTTGGATTTTTCTTACAGCATAGATACAGGGTTGTGAGAGAAACAGCCAGAAATTAACATAATTAAATAATTCTGATGCTACCTGTAAAGCCAAGAAATCTTATTTGTTTGTATTAAGAAATTTGCCTTATGTTTGAAAGGTGTTGCCATAATGATAATTTGGCAATGGTTTCTGTTCTCTGTTCCAGCAATCAGTAAGTCTAAAAGCTGAAGACAAATTCTAGAAAGGTACATGTGCAGGGTAATAAACCTTTACTTAGGGAGAACATGCCCAAACTACCTGCAGCGAAATGTAGGAGCATCAAGTAATCCAATGGAGCTTCTAATCTTCTTTGAAATGTTACTTGAGGAGGTGCTTTAACATGCAGAAATTCTTTTGTTGTGCTGGTGTTTGTGATCTTGTACATTAATTTAAATGGAGAAATATGAAAACCTGAATGAAACTTGAGCACAGCTTCTCTTCCTGTGTCATGGGTGTTATTTAAGGGATCAGCACAGGAGATCTGTGTGCCCAGCTGGGCAATTTT
This sequence comes from Cettia cetti, assembly GCA_013401135.1. NCBI lineage: Eukaryota > Metazoa > Chordata > Aves > Passeriformes > Sylviidae > Cettia > Cettia cetti. The sequence continues at coordinate 5,926 of VZUI01053061.1, forward strand.
TCAGCTGCTTGTCTCATGCCTGTTGCTTGGTTCTCCTATAATTATAATTGACTTCTCATGACTTATATAGGTCACAGATTTAAAGAAAAATTATAAAAATAAATAATAAGGTAGAAGATGAATATTAGTGCAGAAAAACCTTGTGTGATGGAAGTGTGTCATTACTGACTAGCCCAAAATCCTGTGAGCTGTCATTCTGTTCACAAGTAGGAGTTCCCTTATGTTCTCATTGAAAATTATTTTCTGTCCATGCTGCTTAATGCTGTTAGAGCATAACAGATTGTTTAACAGGGTTTTTGTTACCTGGGCTCTCTTCAGTGTCTGTAGAAAGCCAAGATGCAGGTAAACAACTTCAGAAATACACAAAAGTTGAACTCTTGCCCACCTTCATGTAATGTGTGGATAATAGACATAAAAATAATCACATATAAACAAATAAATAACAAAATCTGTTTCCTGGTGCTGGTAGTCAGTTGTTGGTTGCTGCAAGGAGCTCCTTGTCCCACCCAGAATCTTAGCTGAGGTTCTCATTCACGTCATTCTTGGACGCAGTTTGCTCACCAATAGTCACTCTCCTTCCATTATGCTCCTTATTTATAGAAGGCTCAAGGAGTTATGTTGTAATTGAATTACTGTAAAGAGTGTTCTGATCCATTATCTAGCACACACTCAGTCCTGGTCAAGTGGCTTCTAATGGCATTAAAAAATAACCTCATTAGTACTCAGAATATATGTGTTTTCTCCAGAATCATTGTTTAAGGTTGGAAAAAACCAGCAGCCTGTCAGTCTTGTGTTGTAACACAGCTGAGTGAAAAGGGAAGCACTCAGGATGCTCTGGGTCACAGACACTTGGCCATTCTGTCCATAAAACAGGTATGGGCTTGTACTGCAATGTAACTGATTTTACTTTGTGTGAGGGCTTCACGTACTGTGCTGTGAGCAAAAGCAGACAAAACCACTTCTCTCACCCCTCTCAAACCCACAGGGATGTTGGTAGGGGCAGATCTGCAGTTGTATTTGCTTCCAGAAGAAGATGGTGACTTTAACTCTGGACTTGGAGGAGATGAGCTCCCCTTGATGATGACAACACCACCTTGGGTTAAAAAACTGGGTTTGCCTTGTGACTTAGCTCTAAATCTTTTATTTCTAGGGTTTATGTAGACCATAAACCATGCTATAAAAATAGCTTTTGGCCTTTCAACTCATATGCATAAGAAGTCAATTCTGAAGTCCTTAGAATAGTAATTGTGGTTGGTTTATGAGTATATGTCTTAAACTGATGGATTTCCCCTACACCCCTTTATGACAGTGTACACTGAGCATAGTTCCAGGTTTATTTTAGGCAGTATTGTTTTAATTAATGTGGTTGGCTGAACAGAATCAAGCTCTGTGCTCCAAATGATTATTCCTTTTGGAGTCTAAACAGCAATTTGAGATATTGTGTCCTACTTTGATTTTAATGTGAAACATTCTTAGAGCTTAACAGTGGGGTCAAGCCATTGCTTAGTCTGTTGTTTTCCTTCAAATGGTGTATAAAAATGAGATTTTCCCTTCTGTAACTGCATTGTAACTTACCTTTTGGGGTGTTTGGCATCTTTGATTTGATGCAACCATGCTGGTTCTGTACTTGGATATGCATCTGTTGTAGCTCTGAACTGGATTGCACATGGGTTTCTTCTTGCTGCTGCAAATGGAGATAAAAGATTTGGTCTTCCCCTTCCTACAGCAACAACAGCTAAAATAGTCTGAATTATGGTGAACAGATTTTTAAGAAGAAATTGTTCCCTGAGAGGGTGGAGAGGCCCTGGCACAGGATGCCCAGATCAGCTGTGGCTGCCCCATCCCTGGAAGTGTCAAAGGCCAGGTTGGATGGGGCTCTGAGCCACCTGGCACAGTGGAATGGTTGGAACAAGATGATATTTGGGGTCCCTTCCAACCCAAACCACTCTAATTCTAATTGATGCCATGTACCACAGGCACTCCTCTCATGGTTTTTAGGTTGGTTTTGGGTGAGGCTTTTTGTAGCTGTGCATTATTGCTGTGATTTTAGAGTACCACCTGTTCTGCTTTATACTTATGAGGAACTTTCTGAACTCTCTATTCAGTCTAATTTTGGTTTCTTTTTGGATAAAAGAAATGCACAAGAGAGGTCTGTTTTCCAAATACACAGCTTTGTTTTGATGTATGAACTTCCAGTTCTAAATGGTGCAATGAAAGCAATTATTTGCATGGGGAGATAGTGGTCTGGGTGTGTTTTACCCTTCAGGTTTCCCTGTGGGGCTTCCATCTACACCTCAGACTTCATCTATGGCAAAGCTGCTGCTGTGGGCAAGGGCTTTTCTAGGACATAGGGTGCTGCAATGTTAAATATTATTGCATTTAAATTATATTTTGTTTCACTTATGCAATAATATCCAGCGTATGAGACAATCTTATGGTCAAGTGACAGGAGTCTTGCCTTTACTGCATTAGTCAAGTAATGTAAACCAATTTCACTTAATGTTGGGTAGGAAACAAGCTTGAAATGGAATAACTTTTTAGTTGGATTGCTACCAGCTTGCTATACTGGCAGAAATGAAATAATTATTTGTCTGTTAATGGCAAACTGTCAAGAAAATGCTGATTCTGATTTTAATGCGTTTCCAAAACTTATTTATTAAGAATTGCATAACAGCATATTGGGATATTAACATTGCAGCTTTGGTTGCTTCACTTTAAAAACTGAATTTTAATTTTTTTTAAAATTGTGTTTCCAAGAATGAAAGATAAAGAATATGGGGTTTGTGTTATATGATTTTTTTTTTCTTGTGAATATGATAGCTTGGTGAAATGTCTTACCTTTTTTTATTATAATGGTTGTTTTGGAGGTGACTAAATCAATGTTTTTGTCCTATCTTATATCCATCTTAAAAATAAATTGTGTAGCAAAGGAATAATTTCATGATGAGGCCAGGTCACTTTTAGTAAAATCTAATAATTGTTCTCATATGGGATATTATGTCCTGTGCAAAGTATGTGCTTTTCTACATCAAATAATTTCAAGGGCAAGAAGGACAAAAATGACTGGAATAAATAGCAGAGAAATAAGATTTCTATTTTCAAATAAAAAAAAGTCCTTTCTAAAATGTAACAGAGAAAAATGAACAACAAGAGTGTCTGGTTGTATTAATGTTGATGGAGTTTGATAGTTTTGTTCCTCTGCTACACATCAAATATAGATAAGTCTTGTTACTCCTAATCCTCATCACTGTTGGGCATGGCTTTAAAAAATTTAGCTCCCTTCTCTGAAGATTTGGGCTAATTAAACTTTCATTCATCTTCTGAAACAAAAAAGTTGTGTTCCACTCTGCTCTTGCCTTCTGCAGAGGAGGTACCACGAGCATTGGTGCATCCAGTGCCTGGGAACGTGGCACTCCTGGGCTGTTCTGCTGAACATCTGGATTTCCAAAGCCTCTCTCCATCACTTGCAAAATTGTTCCAGGTCGTATAACGCTTTTTTTGTCCTGCTGGACTCCTGCTCTGGCCATTAGTGGCTCTCCCATTTTCCTGGTGAATGAATGCCTGAAGAACAGAGTTTCTACCACCAGCACAGTGGGGTGAGGAGATCTTAATTCCTGAAGCAGCCAGTTCTCCTCATGCTGTGTCAAATCTTTTTACGGTTTGGTTCGTGGTGTGGCTGTGTTTGGGAGATTTTTTTTTCTTTTCTTTTCTTTTTTTTTTTTTTTTGGTGGATGTGGGTCAACTATTAGTTTCTTTCAGATTTAGATTTTTCTATCAGTTCTAGCAGGCTGTTACTTGTGGTCAGGGAAGGCTTGCTCCTGAAAATGCTGATAGGAGCCTGAGATAAGCAGTGAATAAGTTATGTTGGATTGCTGTGTAGCACAGCAGTGCAAGTCTTGTGTTGCTTTGTTTCATGTTGGTTTTTCCCCTATTTTCTGAATGCCTGCTGTGAATGCTTGAAAAATCTGATGGAATATTTTGCCAACCACATTGTTGTAGTCCTTTTGCCACAATTAGTAACTTTCCTGTGATAATCATGTACATACAGAATTATTTTAAAACTGCTCACCTGGCCTCTACATCTTTTCCTTGGTGTCTCGCAGACCTGGACTAACACAAAGAACAAAGGGCTACAGTGTTTCTGAAAGGAATTTGGCAAAGGAAGGTGGTGATAACTTAAAACTGGTAGATTTTGGGAGCAAAATAGGTCTTTTTGGTGACAAGTTAAAAGTCCTTCTGCCTGGCACTTTTACCCCATTGCTCTGTGTTTTCTTTATCACCGAGCATCCATGGGGCAAGTCAAGATTAGGCCCTCATGACCAGTTTGTAGACAGTTGTTTTGTTTATAGAACTCCAGGAGTTACCTAATTAGTAGTAGTTTCTCTTGGAAACTTTGATATTGGAAATAGAGAGAAGTCTCATCACAGGGAGTTGGTGGTGTGGCAGAGAACGAGTCTCCAGTATAGAATTATTTAGCTGCAATCGATCAGGTGAAAAATGAATTATTTTTTGAGCTTCTGTCAGCAGAGAGGATTGTCAATCACTGCAGCTGAATTTAATATTGTGTGCAACTGGTGTATTATGTTATAAAGAGTTCTGTAGGTTGATAGTTTTTTATGAAGCTGAATAAAATTTTTATTTCTATAGATGTCTCTTCCAGCTGAAGAGATCGCCTGAACTCAGATGTTGTCCAGTGAATATAAACAGCAATGTCTAGTAAAAATGCTTGAATGTGGCTTTTAACTCAAAAAATTAAGATGTTGTTAATGAACTGAGAAGTGGCCTGTTTTCTCACCATAAAGTAGGATTTTCACTTAGTATTTGGCTAATCTTAGAAACTATGTAAACGTCCTTTAAAGCTTTTGATAGTTTTAATGCATAACTATGCTAAGTCAACTGAGTTGGTGAGTTCTTAACATAATACTTAAGGATTATTATTAACAACTGAGTGTTCTTTGTGGTATTTTTCCACAAAGCATTAATTCAAAGAGTAAGCTGTGCAGATTGCATTTGATGGTGCAGCAAGAGAGCACACAATAGAAGGAATACAAATGCAGACATTCTGGTGATATTTGTTTCTGCCCAGTGGAATTTTGGGTGCCTATATGGCATTTCCATAAGGAAATATTTGCCTGCTTCAGGGCATCATTGTGGCACTTGGAGGTAATTACTGGTTTGTGCGGGTTTCTTTGGAGGTGGAATTGTCTTGTGTCCTTGTGGGAATTTGCAAAGGGATGAACGAACCAGGCAAATTCATGGTCTGTATGTGTCTTGAGTAAATATAGAAAACTTAGTGAGGATTTTCTTGTTCAGCTCCCAGCTATCTTGTCATGGGATAAATACTCCCAGGACCTGAGCTTTTTGTTCACGTGGGTTCATCACTTGGTATCTTCTTAGCCTTTTATTAGGTGGTATGAAACATAAAGGAGAAAAATAGAAATAGATGTTTCCTTAAATAATTTTCAGAGAGATACTTCTGTCCTGTGGGTTTGTGAAGCAGTTTGGTCACTGTGCAAGCCTTGTGTTGCCATTTGGTTTGTTTGTGTCTCAGCTCTCTGGTGTTGTGTACCCACCTGCTGTTTGGATGTAGTAGCAAGAGTATTTTAAATGAGTTGGCATTAGACTTTTTATAGAAACAAGCTGTGCATCTCTTAGCCTCCAAAAGCCTTTTAACATTGTTAATCTTTGTTGTTTTCAAAGAAGCTTAAAACGTTCTATTCAGCCTCTTTGTTATATTTGCAGTTTCAAAAGCTGTTTCATTGATTGTGAGTGTTAGTTTCAGGCAATATTTACACTTTGCTATTGACTGTTTTGTAAGTTTAGTGTGTGGGTGGATTCCATTTGCCCCCAGGGAAGAAACTATCCTAACTAAGGCTTTAATTAGCCGTTTCTTGGTTTTCATTGAAATTCTGGAAACTGAAGGTGTGAGAGCTCATCAGAATTGGTGTAATTTGGATGGGATCTGAGTCGGTGTTAACTAAAATCGTCTCCAAATCCCAGCACGTGAAGGACAGGGAGCTGCTGGAGCCAGGCCACAGCAGGGACACCAAGGGCACCAGAGGGATGGAGCAGCTCTGCTGGGAGGAGAGGCTGAGGGAATTGGGATTGTTCAGCCTGGAGAGGAGAAGGCTTTGGGGTGAGCTCCTTGTGGCCTTGCAGTGCCTGAAGGGAGCCCACAGGAAAGATGGAGAGAGACTCTTGCCAAGGGCCTGGAGTGACAGGACAAGGGGGAATGGCTTCACACTGACAGAGAGGAGGTTTAGATTGGATATAAGGAAGAAATTGTTCCCTGTGAGAATGGGGAGGCCCTGGCACAGGTTGCCCATGGAAGCTGTGGCTGCCCCATCCCTGGAATTGTCCAAGGTCAGGCTGGATGGGCTCTGGGACAGCGGAAGGTGTCCCTGCCCATGGCAGGGATGATCTTTAGAGTCCTTTCCATTTCAGGCCATTCTGTGATACTGTGAGTTAGATTTGTAATGCCTTGTGACAAAGTGTTGGCAGTTTTGCATACAACTAGGTTTGGGGAGGAGGAGAATTTATAAAATTGTGTCTATGTAATTGCAAGAAGAACTTTGATAAAAACACGTGGAAAAAAAATAGAGAAGTCATCAAGAGAACTAGACTTACTGTTGTGTATCAGCAGGCCAGGACAGCCTGTTTTTTGGCCACTTGGGTTCAGGTCTCCCTTGACTGAACAGGACTCTGAGAGGTATCAGTACATCTTTACAGCATGTTGGTCTGGTCTGTTTGCAGCTCTTTGGCTTTGAACTGAAGAAGTTTGGACCTCCCACATGGTATTACAGTGCTTGGGACATTTTCAAAGGGAATTTAGGGGTTTGATGGCCGCTGCTCTAAATCAAGAGGGAAACAGTTCTGCAGAAGTCTAAAAACAGTGTAACAGACACGATGGGCTTTATTGCTGCTTTTCTCTATCTTGATTCTTGCCCTGTTTTTTCTGCTAATGGCAGTAGGATGTCAGTCCTGCTTTTGAACTCAGAAATCTTTCTTTTTGGTCTGGCTTGTGTTGAGCACTTAATTTTTAGCTAATGAGTCTGACATTCCCCTACCAAAACCAAGCAAACAAAAAAAGTAAGTAACTGGTTGGTCAACTGTAAGAGGGTCTGAATAGAAGTGTTGACTTCTGCCTTGGTCTAACTCTGGCATTAATGTGAGGACTTCATTAGTCAGTCAGAAAAACTTAGCAGGAAATCCTAAATACTTTTTTTTTTTTTTTTTTTTTTTAAGATCTTGTGAAGAAAAAGCTTTAGGAATATGAAGATTTTCTCTCTTTCCACCGTTCCAGTGCTTGGAGGGTCTGATTATGTAGAATCACAGACTGGTTAGGGTTGGAAGGGAGCTTAGAAATCATTTTGATATAAACCCCCTGCCACAGGCAGGTATGCCACTAAGCTTTATTATGTTTATTTTCACTTTGCTATACAATATATTTTTTCAATCCACCCATTATCTTCTTTGAGACAAACCTTTTTGTGGTTACTTTCCTTTTTTTATTTGACCTAGTAGACTTGAGACTATCTAATATTAACGTAGCTTTTCCTTGTCTCCCATCCCATATCTTGCATCTCACTCCCCAAAAACACACCTTTTTCAAAGAATTCAAATAGTACTGACTGATAGAGATCAAGTTTGTATAAGAACTTGGTTTTAATGTTCACATTAAAATTCATTATTTCCATTTAGCAACCACACTGGTTTGAGATGTGAGGAGGTGGATTTAACAGTGACAGCACCAGCCTGTGCCATAAGCTGAACAGTAGGACTGGACAGTAAAATGCTTTCTTCTTGATTATTAGTGACCTTTTAAGTGTTGTTTTGCCAATAACAAAAATTAACTTTTGTAGTAGATGAAGCAAGAACTTATGTACCTTTATACTACCAAATAAATTTCAAAGACTTTAATGGCATAAATTGCATTTCCTGGTAGCTGATGATGAATTGGCCCTTGTATCTCCCAGGTGCTAATTAACTACCAGTAAGTGTCCAACTAGAGATTGTAATTAGTTCTGAAACTGCTGTGCCTTGATCGCTTTCTGCAGGGTTTCTCCTCAGTTAAAGTCTCAAGAGACAAATGCTGTGGCTTTGCTTCCTGCTGTTTGGGAAGGAGGCAGTAGATTGCAATAGAGAAATTAACTTAGATTGCAATAGAGAAATTAACTTTTCTGTCTCTCATGTTTGCCTTACACTTGCACCTATGTGAGGTCCAAGTGTACTTGGAATTTGTTGCACAGAGGGTGGATTAAATTTCCTTGGACAGAGTGCAGTAAATCCAGCAAAAATCAGCTCTGTTTGTCTTCCATTGACTCATGGGTAATTGCAAGGAAAGAAAAAGGATGTTTGGCATCTCTTGACTACATAATGAAGTGGGAGATTAAAGCTCCACATGAAAAGAAATCTGTGATTATATAATAGCAGTAGCTGCTGTAAGATGTTTATTTCTTTAGTTAGTAACTAAGAAATAGTGTATTATAATCCTGATATTTCCTCACACACTCTGGGAGGGGAACACAGTGGCACAGGACAGGGATGTTTGATGAAGGACTGTTGGAAGACACTCATCTTCCCCAAGGGCAAATGCTTGTGGAGGAGGCTGGAAGTCTGCAGGCTTTCAGGCCTGGCTTTGCTTTCTGCAGGTGCCATCTGGGACTGTTTTTTGCAGCCGTGAAACACGTAACAGCTGCACACTTCAGTATTTTACCTCTTATTAGCCAGTCTGTGCTTTCAGTTAAAGACTTTTGAAGTTCATTAGATGGAAGCTATTTGCAGGCACAAGCTACCTGGAAGAAATTATTGCTTAACAAACTTTATTCTTCTTACACTGAAATTGAGTTACTTTCAGGGTGTTTCAACATAAACAAGAAAACGACATGTTGTCCACTTTTCCATATTTCATTCATTAATGAAGTTTTTCTCAAGACATCTTAAATAAAGATCTCTTAATGTATTAATGATAATATGAAGTCTCTTTGGCCCTTGAGCACTTTAACTTTGCCTTGTGTACAAAGGCAGAACCAAGAGGTGGGCTTTTGATTGCTCTCATGAGTGAAAGTGGTTTGTCTTGGGGATGTCCTTTCCTTCTGGATGAGCACTGGCATGGCCAGGGAGGAATTCACTGGCTCCTTTTATCCTCTCAGCAGTGTAGCTTCATTGGCTTGTGCATATTGCTGGACTCTGTGAGCTTCTGGCTCTTACAAATGTGAATTTGATTCCTGACCCAGTTCACTCAGAACTGAGGGGTGCCACGTGGGCCAGGCAGAAATGGAGCAGGCAGGAAGAATGGTACAGCTCAGAATTCTGCTTTCAAGTGTCAGTGGAGCTGTGGGCTTTGGAAACAGGGAAAAGATCAGTTTGTGGAATCAAATGGAAGGCTGCAGCAGTGCACTGCCTGCAAGGTGGCAGTCACAAAAGAGAGCACTGCAGGCCTTTGGAACAGGGGCTGGATTTCTCTGTCACCTGCTAGGTTTTGTTGCTGCTGAGGGCACTGTCTTAAGTCCTTTGCTTTGTCCTGTGCAATTCTAAGAAGTCTGGAATCAGGGTTATTAGCGGTGGGTTATGACTTCTTGCCAAGAAAAGGGTAATTGAAGTTAACTTTTAAACCCTCTGGAAAATCACTGATTTGGGTGAGAGCTGTCTTGTATTGAAAGGGTTATTTGGAAATGCAGAGTGATGTTGAATGTTCTGCTGATGTTACAGACAAAACTGACTTGACACTGGATATTTTTGCTGGCTTGGGTTAATCCTAAACTGAACCAATTTGAATTTGCAAACAGTGACTGTTTAATTCTGATATCTTAATTATTTTATGCTCCTGATTTGGGCTCTGCAAGCTAACCTACCTTGGTGCTCACACAAAACCAGGCTAAATCATCACACAAAGGGATGCTATGTAAACAACCCAGAGAAGCAGAAAAGAAGGGCTTTTACTTGCAAAGATAGCAGCAGTCTTTCATTATTTTCAAAAATAGAACAGACTCTCAAGAATTGCCTATAAATTGATATGATGTGGAAATGGAAATTGTCTGGCAGTGCCTAGAAAGTGGAGCATTGTTTACTCAGGAATTGTAATATTAACTGTGAGCAAACTGGAGGGGCTGATGGATTCTGGCTGTACTGCAATCACAGGCTGCATGGCGAGCCACTGCTTTGCCACCAGCATAGTCCTTCTGCTGGCAGAGACACCTGCTCAGTGGTAAAGGAATCACAAAATCTGAATAGCTTGGGTTGGAAGGGACTTTAAAGCTTATGCTGTTCCAACCCCCTGCCCAGGGCAGGGACACCTTCCACCATCCCAGGTTTCTCAGAGCCCCATCCAGCTTGGTCTTGGATCACTTCCAGGGATGGGGCAGCCACAGCTCCTCTGGAAAGGGAGATTAGGGTTTATTTTTCATTAGTTCTACATGGTTTTATCTACACAAATGGAAATAAACCAGAATCTTATTCCACTTTTTTTTTTGTTTGTTTGTTTGGTGGTTTTTTTTTTGTTACTGTTAAATAGACTTCTCCTCAGGGAAAGGAATGTAAGAGATGCCATGTCATTGTACTTCTATTTTTATGTGCTACCCCTTCTATGTTGCTTAAATACCTGGATGACTTGCCCAACTGTACTTTTTTAGAGATGTGCGTGCTTAATGACATACATGTTTTAACTTGAATTGTTCCTTTCAAATGCCTTCCTGTAGTTCTAACCACTAGGATTAATAACAAGAGCAAACCTCCAATGCAGACAGGTCAGTGGGTGTGTGGATAGCCAGGCCAAATCCTGATTCTTCTAAATGCTGCTTGACTGTATTACTCAGTCTCTTGCTCTTTTTCTTTAAATATGCTTTCTCATATGTGCTTTTCTGAGAACCACTGTAAAATACTTAGTCATGGGTAGCTATGGCAAGAGTTTACTGTGTTTGAAGACTTAGTAGTCACGTGTGAAATTGTGCAGGTAAGGCAGGAATGTAAAGTGATGAAGCTGCTCCCTTTAAATCAAAGGGCAGACTTGGGTTGACTGTGAGTGAAAAAGAAGTTTTCAACAACAAAGCAAATTCTTGCCATGACTTTCTCTGTTGTGTTGGATAATTACCTTGTGAAGTGAGCCTGACTGTGGAACCACAGCGGTGTGGCCAGGGCAGTGTTTTGGGAAGGAATCCTCTCAGCAGCAGCTTGTTGGAACCGTGATGCTTCCAGCGCTGCTGAAGGAAGCAGAAGAACTCCTCCTGTCAATGATGTGACGCCTCAGTGCTCCTGTGTTGGAAAAAAATGAAGTTTTCTTGCTAGCAAGGAGAGAAGCTCCTGGTTTCTGTGCAATTCCCCTGGTGTTTTCCAGGTGCAGCTGCAAGGATGGAGTAGAATCTGTGGGTGAGCTGTGATAGTTCTCTGCTGTATCAGCACCCCCGTTTCATCCTGGAGTAGTGGTTCCATGGGCTTTAATCACAGGGGTTGCAAAACAAAGTGTTAGTTTGGAGAAAGAGAGAGCAATGTGCTCTGCCTGTGGGTATTCTGCTCTGATGTCCTCTGAGCTCATGTGCCGAGGCTCTCTTGGCTGTGTCGTTTAAACAAAAAGGAAATAAATCACTTCAAATGTTTTTCGTCTTCTTTCTCATTTCTCAACAACTGGAATTCTAAAGGCTTCGAAATGTATTAAATGAATTCAAGCCTCTTGTTCCTGAAAAGCAAATGCCCTTCACGTACTTGCAAGGAGACAAATGACAGGCAGAACTCTGGAGATCTCAGTCAAGACTTTCCTTTTACATCAAGGTGCTTTATAATTTTAATTTCACTCTTCTTGGTTTGTGTCAACATGTTTCTTTGTAGTACTTGCTTTTCAACACCACAGTAGAGCCTAAAGAACTAGGATACGGTGTTGTGAGTAAATAAGGAGTAGTTTAAGGCTGAATTTGAAGATAAGCAGTTTTTTTTCTCTTCCTGACAAGAGCTAAATAGCAGTAACAAAGAAGCACCTTCTTTTCTGAGGTGTAAATCATGTTGCTCCTGCTAACACAAGCTATGGGACTTAATGGTACAGTGAGGTCTGGGCTGGACAAGTCCTCTCTCAATTCTATTTGAGGTGTTGGGTTGCTCAGGAAAGAGGCAACAAATGTTTTGGATCTTGTTATAACTGGCCACCTTCAACATGACGGAGGACAGGAGGACATGAAGAGCTTGATGCTCTTTATAGTCTCCTAATCATGTGTCTTGCTTCCAGTTTGGATCAGTTTTGTCCCTGTAGATAAGAGCAGTAGCCAAGGCAGGGTGATATAGATTCTCTTAATTTGGGGACACATGTTGTTTATGAATAGGGTCAGAAAGGGCAGAAGAGTGAGCTGGCAGGAGGGAGAGCTGCCTTCTCCTTCTCACTGGTGTGCCCCTAAATTGTCTTGTCAGCATTCTGTTTTCATACCTGATGTGAAGACAGGGTCTTGCACCTGCAGAGCTTCATACCACAGGCTTGTAAATGAGACTCCAAGCCAGGATGCTGCCTGCACTGACTGACTGTGACAGGCAAGCTCTCCTCTTGCTAGAAGCCAAACACCAATCCCGGGTTTATTTTAACATAGGTTATTATATAGCTGCTGAAGGATGACTTCTGATTACCAGTGATGAGAGGATAATTGGGACCATGTGCCCCAGACGTGGTAAAAGGTCTCCCTAGCTGGCAGCACCTGATCCTCCTCACCACCCTGTCCAAAGCAAACATACCTTTCATCACTACCTCAAGGCATCCATCTTGTACTGGGGATATGATGTTGGATCTTTCTAGGCTGTGGCCTCGAGGCTAATAATTCATAGTGCTTTAGGCTCCACGGGATATCTGCAGTCTTTCAGAGTTGTCATTGCCTTGATAGGAACAGAAGCTAACATCTTGTATCTCCCATTACCCACAAGAACTGACTGAAGTGTTCTGACCTTGTTAATATTACAGGCGTGTCTCCTTGGAGATAATGGCTCAAACTTTCTAAGCTATTCTTTCTGTATTTTTTCCTTCTTTGTGGCTAATTGTTACTTAATTCAACAAAGACAGAAAGGGATGTAATTTTAAAGATTTCCTGCTTTTAATCAAGAGTGCTGCTTTCCCCTATTAAAAAAAAAACCAAAAAAATCCCCACAAAAAACAAAAAAAAAAAACCACGCAAACACCACTTCCCCAAACAAATCCACCCCACAACAAGTTTTGAAAAGTGAACTTCACACCTTTTTTAATGTTCTTTCTCTGTATGGTCTTTGTCAGTGTCATAGGTTGCTTTGTGTTTCCTGAACCTCATTGAAACAGAGGGCTGTTTTTGTTCACATGAGCTGAGGAACAGTTTTGATCATCCAGTAAGCTGTAGACCACCTGTGAAGAAAATAAAACATGATTTAAGGTAAAAAAGATTTGTTACCATGCCAATCTTGTTTTCCTTCCATGTGAGTGGAAGGGTCACAGTTGCTTTAGAAGTATGTGACTGAAAGAGACCACCTGAGTTGGAAAGCAATTTCTTCTTCCCAATCCTCCTCCTGCACTCCAGACTATTGACTAATAAAAGTTTAGTCAAAGGAGTGTTGGGAAAAGCCTCCATGGGAACAGATCATCAAAACAGGCAGCTTGCAATTCCAGCAGTCCCTCAAATGTATGTTTAGTTTGGTGAAAGAATGAACCTGTTTAGGTTTGGGTTTAGTGTTCTTCTCCCTTCTTTCAGGGGAGTGGGAGATCTTTCCACCTGCTGGAAAGGGAGATTCCCACCTAGAAGAGGTAGAAATCTCGCTGCTTTCTGTGTTTTTCCTCCCTTCCACTGAGTTCTCTGCATGTGCAATGTGTATTTCCTCCTGATCTGAGATGCACATGGTCACCAGAACCATTTTACCAGTGTGGAGGTGCCAAAACACATTGATTCTGTAGCAGGTTGGTCATCTTGGTTCATCTTAAAAAGAAACCTGACCTCTGGCGAGGTCCTTTTTTGTGACATCTCTTAAAATAAGCTCTTCCTTTGAGATATTTGTGGCGTTTGCATCTCCTCAGAGCCTTGTGGGAATAGGCTTTTAATGCCTCTTATTTTACCTACTTCTGTTAATTGTTTTCTTTTTAACTTTTGGGTTTTTTTGAGACAGTATGCCAGCGAACCAAGGCAGCAATTTATGCTGTATGCCTACTAAGATTCAATTAGGCTGGACTCCTCTCTTGTTGGTTTGACTGACTTCTCTCTATTCCTGTATCTCTTTGCATTTTATGTGAGGATCTCCTTCTACAAGTACGAACTGGAACTGGGGCTGCAGTGTAAGAACAAAGACCATTTTAGTATTTTCCTTGTGACTTTCATGAAATAAAATACATAAAACATCTCCATTAAAATGTCTAGATTGATGAAGGGAAGGGGGAAGAAAGCGCCTTTTCCTCCAGCAGTGGCTTGATTAATGGATTTATTGTTTGTACAGATTTTGTCAGGAAGCCATATGGCTTGAGGAAAACAAAGAGGAAGTGGCTGATGTTGGGAATCTGATTTAATAGGGGTCCCTAAGGACAGAATGTGGCTCTTAGCCTTACTCCTTCCCACTCAGTTTGCAGAGTGGTCTGAGAAGAGCTTTAGGGTTTCGCTAGAGCTGCAGATAATGCAGCTCTGTTGGAGTGGAAGTGTCAATCCCTGCTGCTGGATCGGCATCACGGCCACTCCATTCTCAGGTTCAGAATCCACTAGTCTTCAGCTTTTAAGTGTCCTGGGGTGATTAACAAACAGCAGTAATTGAAATGTTTACTATTTGTGCATTGATAGTTGATCAGTTTGCAGCAGATGAAGACAACTTTTAGCATTTCAAAGCTGAGTTTTCATAGTTTAGGGTGAGATGATTATTTCTCTCTTCTCTATCTCTCCCTCCCCTGGCAAAATTCAAGCATCTGTGCCTCTGGATTAACTAATTCACCATCTGTATCCTAAAACCAGATTTATTTTCCTAATCTAACATGTGTAAGTGGGGATTGGTAAGTAACTGGGGCTCAAGCACTGGTGATTTAACCTGATGTGTGGGTTAGATGAATGTTCTGCATTTTCTATGACTCTTTGACCCTATTTAGGTCTATGTGGTGAATAAACCTGAGCAGAGAACTTAAAGGAATATTCTCTAATGGAACTGCAATCAAATACATTAAGGAGATTTAACAAGCATATCTTCCTTCTGTTAAATTACAGCTTCTCAGCTGAGAGACATAAACTCACCAAAAATTATTCTGTTCATTTCAGAGCTAGAGTAAAAGGCTCATGTGAACTGTTAGTAAATGTTAGTGGGTCTGCAGAGTGGAAAACACAAAACATCACAACAACATATTCTGGCAACCCAGGAATTTAATTAATATAGGTTTGTGAATGAAAGCTGCATATTGAGTCAGTCATGGTGGAAATAATTTGATACATGCCCGAGACTTTTGGAGCTCCTAAATGTCCTATTGTGGAGTTTCAGGCTATAATGAGAGAAGCAATTACTCCTATAGGGCTTTGATCCACCGTGTGCATGATCTAGTGTTTTACAGACCTCTCTTCTTTCCAGATCTCTAAGAGATTTTTGTTGTTTTCTGAACTTTTATGATGTTCTTATGCTGAAGTTGATACTTATGACATCTTTCCATTGGAAAGATGTTAGGAGACAAACATTTTGCCTGGACAAAATTCAGTGTCTGACAACAGTGGTGGAGGAGATACTGAAATACCAGTGCAGTGTTTCTGATTTAGAGCTGTTTTTCCACGCTGCACTCCATGAAGTTCTCATGTAGAGTTACACATAATAGATATGTTCCTTTAAAATATTATTCAGAGAAATCTTTGGTTATGGTTAAAAATAACCACATCTCACATGTTCTCCTTGGTTGTGCCATAATATTAGGCAATGCTGTCACAATGATGCTGTTAAACATTGTTGTAGTAAGCATCCCTTCCAAGCTGATTATTAGTCTTAATCAGCAGTCTGGGATTTGTTACCTTTTGCCCAGTTTGTTTGGCTCTTTGTGCATGCATTGCATGTGATTCACTGCTGTGAGGGAGTCAGGGTGTGCAGCTCCAGAGCACTTGGAGGGTTATACATCAGGAAGCGCTCCAGTCTGAGGATTATTTTCCTTAAAAAGAAAATTGGGAAAGAAGATTATTTCACAATTGCCTACATTTACAATTTACCAGTGGTAGATGCTTGTGACTACCTAATACAGTGCTTAAGGTTTTTTTTTTTTCCCTAATGTTCTGGAAAGTTGTTGAAATGTTGTTTACCACACTTATTTATAGCAGGAACATGTCACACCAGGTATAAGAAGCAGCAAATTGAGAGCAGTATTCCATGTTTCTTTTGAACTAAGTTTTCAAAAGTAAAATACTGCTTGTGTGTACCAGGCTGTTGTAGGTCTTTAGGTGCCAGGTGAACACTGTTTTTCTGAAACATTAAAGGAAGGAGGGGGAATAGAACTTCATCCTCAAGAAGGTTGTTTCACTAATGTGTACCAATATTACTCTTTTCCCTTCTAGGAGCTGCCCTCATCAGCAGAGTGGACACTGCTGCCTGGAGTAGCAGATCGTGCATAAGCAGCCATCTCTGTCTCCATCTGCAAGTAAGAATTTAGCACCAAAACCCTCCAAGAAAGAGTTTCCCTGCTCCCTTCTGAAGGTACTTGCACATAAAGCACTCTGAAAACTCTAAAGCTTAAAGAATCACAGAATGGCCTGTGTTGGAGGGGACATTAAAGATTATCTCCCTCCACACCCCTGCCATGACCAGGGACACCTTCCAGTAGGGCAGGTTCCCCAGAGCCCCATCCAGCCCAGCCCTGAACACTTCTAGGGATGGGGAAACTTCAGAAGTTCATCACTCCCCCTTTCTTCCTGAGATGAGAAATCTGAGCAAAATCCCAGTTCCCATGCTCTGTGCAACATTTTCTCTAAACAGTTGTGTTCTGAGCAGACCTGCCCTGGCCCTGCTGGGTTTCTTTCTCCTCTGATGGTGTGATCTCCATGGATATGCACTTCCCTCCTGTATAAGAGGGAGCCCCACAGCTAACCTGTCAGTGGGGAGTGTGGAATGAGAGGAGACTTTGTCCTTGGCTCCTCTGCTTGTCGGAGGATCCTGGGCAGCAGATCTTCACTTGAGAAAGAATTTCTTTACTGAAAGGTTTGTCAAGCATTGGAATGGGCTGCCCGGGGAGGAGGAGTCACCAAACTTGAAGGTGTTGAAGAAACAACTGGTGCTTCTTCTTTGGTTTGTGGGACAAGGTAGTGCTTGATAAAAGGTTTGGCGCTGTGATGTTGGAGATCTTTTCCAACTTTAATGATTCTGTGATTTACTGTAAGGAGTTGTCCCTAGCTTGGCCACTCAGACATTGTCAAAAATAAAAAAAAATTGTCAGAAAAAGTAAACAGTGGCAGGTAGTGTTTTCCCTGACAACATGATGCATCCTCAATACAGGAAAAATCTCAGAACTTAGGCTAAAATATCTTTCAGATTATGTATTGATTTATTGTTCATATTGATTTGATTTTTTTGAGTCGTCTGTTTTATGGTGTAGATGAGGCTGGTGAAGTAAGTGAGAAAAACTGAGAATGCAACTTCTTCTCTGGCTTGTCACCATTTGCAGGCCTTGTTTAAAGCTGATTTTCCTTTTGTACATGCATCAGCTTCTCAGTGATAGACTTCCATAGCAATCACACCACCTTTTTTGTTTCCATGTGTATATTGCCATTTTACCACTCCTTCTATTGCAAATGCAGTATTTATAGCAGTATTGTTGATAACTGAAGCAGCTGAGGGACCAACAGAGCTAAATAAATTAAAATTCTTTGTTCATTTGCCACAATGACAGCTTGTCTCATGCTCTGTATCAGAGGTACAGATAAGGATAAAGGTACAACAGCTTTATTTAACTACAGAAAAAGCTGAAGCAAAGCAGTATTGGATGGATACTTCCATTATCCTTAATATAGTGTAGAACTACTAGAAATATCAATGCACATATATAAAATGCACTCTCTGTGGTGAAGAGGAGCTTTGCTGAAGGGTTGTGTGTGTGTGTGTGACTGTATCTGTCCATATGTACAGCACCCAGAATGCTGTGTTGGCCAGAGTCAGGCCTCAGAGTTGTCTTAAATTGCCTCATATTTGAGAGGTGTTTTGGGTTATTCATTAAAGCACTTTCAGCCCCACATTCCAGGCACCTTATGTGTCTTTAATGCAGGTTAGTGGATTGTTTCTAAAGCAAACATTTCCAGAGTGTTAATTGCTGCCTTCAGCCAACATCATCTTGCTAAAGGGGTGTGATGGTTTGTGTGGGGGAGTGGTGGCAGCCATGGGACAGTCCTGCTGGCTGAACCAGCACACAATTTAAACAGACACCAGTCTTATTTTTCCCAGGTGACACTTAGCCAGAGCACATATACATATATATGTTAACATGGAACTCCAGGAAGCTTGGAATGTAGTGGTGTTGAGCCAGGCTTTCTTCTGCCAAGTTAAAATATTTAAGGATTTGTTGTTGACTCTATTTTGAATAAATTCCTTTCAGTGGAGCAGGTTTGGGGCGGCTGCCAGGTGACTGCAGTGTCACTCCTTTGTGTCACTTTGAAACAAGTCATGTGAGTTACTGTCTTTGAATGATTTTATTGTACCAGAACAGAAGGTATTTGCCTGCTGGAAATTCATCAGGATGGTGCCCATCCTCACACAGGGAGAGTTACTTATTTACCTTCACTTGTTTTGAATAAACCAGCTTGGTTTTTTGCCTTAAGCATCACTAATGTAATTTGTTGTTGTTAGGTGACTTTATTTTGCTGTCTGTTCTGGAGCACAAGGCAGGGTCAGCTTGTGGTATGTGTTTTATTAAAACTTTTTTTTGCCCCAGCTGAAATCGTGGAGTAATAATAGATTTTTGTACTTTCAAGAAAAAAAAAATCAATCCACTTTTATTCAGTGTTAATCAAGAAATAAAATAATGAAGAAAAGGAGCAGAACTTACACACTCTTACAGCACAAGCGGACATCAAATCAGAGGAGTAACTCTGGGAAATATTTTTCTTTCAATACTTAAACTTTAAATATGGAAAGTGGACAAAAATAGACATAACTTTGAAGTTCACAGTAGCTCTAAAGATGCTTTAAATTGAATTAACTCACACAGTCTTAAATGCAGTTGACAAAAACATTGTTTTGAGACCCACTTGAGAAGCTTTCACTCACAGAATGCTACCTCATGTTTCTCTGCATAGTGATACTGCATTTTCTGGGATGTTTGATAAGCAACAAAATCAGACTTTGTTGGTTTGTGAGCACTGAGACTTAATTTCTATCCTCCAGCTGTTTTGTGGCTTGTGTTTGTCATGATAGAGATCTTCGACCTACCTGAGCTGGGCTGGGCTAAAAAAGCTGTGTGCTCCCTTCCAGAACCATGGAAGCAGAGTGCACTTCTTTATCATTTGAGTGTCCAGGTCATGAATCAGTAAATACTCCATTCTTTGAGCTCATGATTTTCTGTCCTTCACCTTTGATTGGTATCCACTGGAAGGCATTAATAGGTGGGAGAAGTTTCTGGGTGCTCTCAGAGAGGATCTCTGGCTCAGGGAGAGTTTTGCTCTGATGTGCTGGTGAGTTCTGGTTGAAGTGAGGAATAATCTCAAGGGAAAAGTGCTGCCTCTCAGGACCTCATTGCTTCTCCTGCCTGTCTGAGCTTTGCTGGGTGCACACCTTTCTCCTGCTGCCTGGGCACTGAGTCACAACATGAAAAAACCAAGATTTCTTTGACAGTGGTATTGCTAGGATCCTTGAGTTTTGCTGCATTCTTTGCATTACAAGAGACAGTTTTCATCTCTTGTCTGTCTTCCCCTCTCCAGAGCTGCACACTGCACAAAGTGCCTCTTGTTTCCTTGCTGTATCTTGCACTTGTTAAGTCTGGTGGGGTAGCACAGCTGAAATTGAAGATACTATGAAATGTGCATCCATTTCTTTCCTCTTCCTCATTTGGCCACATTTTTATTACGTGCAGCTTCTTGCATTCTCATTTAAGGCTTCTTTTCCTTTCTTTTATAGTCCAGTGTAAATCTGTCCTTACATAAAACTTGTATCTTATATCCATATCTGAATGGTTTCTTTGCATTTGGAGCAGCAGTACTTAAAGTATTTGAAATGCTTTTCAAGTTGAATACTTTAAAAGTGTTTCTAAAGAAATATAGTGGTCTGATACTTGAAAAAAAATTCCTTCCAGTGTTTTTTTAGAGTTGGGATTTATCTTGTGCTTGCCAGCTGAGGGCAAACTGAAAATGGAATGCAAGTGGAGACAGGATGTCTGGAAAGGACCAAAGTATTGATAATAAATGGCAGAGGGGATGGTGTGTGGAAATGCCACTTACATGGAGAGACAGTCCCTGGCTTTTCTGTTTCAAAAATATTTGGTTCTTGAGATGTGGATTGCTGCATCTAAGCCCTGGGTGTTGCAGGCAAACAATTTCCTCCCTTTTTTTTTTTTTCATTAATTTATCAAGCTTTGGCAGGGTTTGCATCCTCTCACTTGCTGTAGAACAGTGGAAAAAACAGAGTTATGCAATTCCTGTGGACTCTAAAGTTAAAATTACTTAGTTTGGGTTTTATTTATCAATCACTAGGGAATTCTGCAAATTCTAATCTTCCTAGTAGCAAAATGTGGAAGACCTCACCTCATGGGTGTTTAATGATTCACTGTCACTAAACATTTGAGAGGAAAAATGTGCTTATTACCCAACTCAAAAGTTTTCCTACTTTATTTACTGCTGTGTAAACATCAAACTGTAGTTTTTCCCAGTCTGCAACTGCAAAGATAGTATTGTTTTTGCACTAATTGCAATGCACATTAGTCATTTCTCTTTCTGGCAGGAAAGAAACTCAGCTTTTTGGAGGCATGTCATTTTGATACAATCTTTTCTCTTTGTTCCATGTAGGTTTGGCAGTTCTGCAGACTGCTTCCTACAAAGGATAGTTGCACAATGTTTAAAAATGAGAATTTCTGTGCTTTAAAGAAATAAAGATTCACATTTTGAATTGTAGCTGTTAAGGAAACATGCTTTAGTGTTTGGTATCTTGGAATGAGGAAGAAAAATAGCAGCTAAATGAAGTCAAATGTATCTCCTTTGTCAAATTGCAACAATCTTACAAATACCTGCAAATTAATATTCAGGTCATTCATAACTAAATAGGTAGAGAAATGTGAATGCCTGACTTGCCTCACTCTGTAAGCCTGGCTTTGTACTTTTATAAAGAATAATTTAAGATTTCTTTCATATAACCGTTCTGAGGTTTGAGGAGACTCATGTAGCTGGATTTTAATTTAAATGTTATGTTTTAGATGTTTTTATGATTTAAAGCATATCATTAATGCTTTAAAATTTGTGCAGTTTTAGATGTTTATTTGTGTACTATCTTATGATTAGCACAAACTTTTGGTGGGCACTTCCCCTTGAGTTCTTTCCAGGATTTAGGTTGCTTGGTAGGTAACTGTGCTTAATAAGCCATTCTGGCCTCCTGGTGTTACCTGGTATTATACACTTCCATAGCTGCATATCAATAAAGATTAGAAATCTCAGCAACCACTTTTTATTTAAAAGAAAACTGGTCAGGCTCTTTTTGTTAAGCTTCCTCACACAGTTCTAAATCCTTAACCCTCTCTCTATTAACTTACTCAGTGCTGCCAGTGGCTCTCCAGACTGGACAGCCTCTCCTCTGTTTCTGTGGAGGAACAGAATCCATAGATACTGGGGTTTTTTCAAGTAAGAAAGACCAGGAGAAACTAAAAATGTCCTAATCAGGCCCCTTGGTTTTGGTTTGGGTTTTTTTTCTGCTTCCAAAGAGAAATGCAGGCTGGACTTTGTCCTTCATAAGCCGTGTGATGATAACCCAGGGAGTTCATCAGAGCAATTGATGCAGCAGTGCTGAGATGCTGTCTTGTTTAACTTGGGCTCTATGTCAGGAGGGCTTCAGGAAGAATTTCCTCATGGAAATGGTGGTCAGGCATTGGAAGAGGCTGCCCAGGGAGGTGATGGAGTCACCATTTCTGGAGATCTTCAGGAAAAGACTGGATGTGGCACCCAGTTGACAAGGTGGTGATTGGTCAAAGGTTGGACTCAATGATATTGGAGATCTTTTTTGCAATGTTAGTAATCCTGTGTTCAGTACCAGTGTCTGGCATCCCAGGCATCTCATAAGTTCAGAAAAAATGGTGAAACTCCACCATGATAGGAGGAAAGATGATACAATTCCTTCTGGAGGGATGAGTGTACTTCCAGAAGGGCTTGATTACATTGCCCATCTTTTGAGTGCTTTGCTGGAGCTCTTTAAAGCAGAACTGTGCTTGTCTTGGCCTCTCTGAAAGGCAGCAGAACCCCCAGAGAGAAGGTGCACCCTTCCCAAGGTGTGGGGGTGAACAGAGTAAGCTCAATCAGCCCGAGAGGCAGTAGGGTGTCACCTGCTGATCCATTGTGTTTTGGTGGGTGCTCTGCAGAAGTGGGTTAAGGGACAGCTGAAGGAAGATAAAGAGATTCGAACAGTAACCTGGTGGAGTTGGACTTCCATGTGCACCTCTGAGGTGACTCTGACCTATGGAGTTCACTGAGTAAGCTGAGCAAGAAGTGAATAAGAAGAGCATAAGAATAAGAGATCAGTGTGGAAGGAGTTCCTGAGTGAAAATAAGTGGATCAAATGAAGAAAGGGGAGGGCTGCTTTGCCCTGCCTGCGTTTGGCAAGTCTGCTGACTCCAGAAATCTGTCCTGACATCATTGTGCTTGGCAAATGGACATGATGGGGTTGCTGAGGGTGCAGCCATTATGAGCTGAGATGAAAGCCTGTGACTGCATGGCCAGCAGTGAAAGACTCTCAGAAAGTGCAAAATGTAGACACTGCCTGAAAATATGGAGGGTAATCAATTCATGGAAATACACGCTGGTTTAAAAATTGTTGCCATAGACAAAGAAGGCAGGAGCATGAAAATGAAAGTTTTTTCCCCCCTTGGCGTATTAAATTTGACCTAACATCTATTTTCCTTTGGTATTGCTGGCTGTGACTTCTGTTAATTGCTGTCAGTTTTTTGGCAGAGAATCATGGTTTTCCTTAAGAGCTCTTTGCTGGCTCTATGAATACGTGATCTTTATAAGACTTCCAAGGGGAACTGTATTTAGTATGATGTCCATATCTGCACTTCTTGCTCCTCCCACTGAGTTTGGAGCTTAGGTGAGTTTCAGCACAACTTACAGAGAATTAGTGATGTAGAAAGTACAAAGTTTGTAACAGTTCCCCTAAAATTATCAGCTGAAGAGAGAACCTAGGCATCTGTTGGGGGTTGAATTTGGTTTTTTTTTTTGTTTGTGGAATTTTTCCCCATTGGGTTGCCAAGGGAACTAATTGCTGGGTGCTTATGGGTGCTTGTCCAAGGCAGGAAAGGAAGGGGTGGGGGGCAGTTGCTCT
>VZUI01053062.1:0-20164 GCA_013401135.1 Cettia cetti
GCGGGGCGGGGGGCGGCGGGGGCTCCCCGCACACGGCCGCGTCCCCGCCCGCCGCCCGCCCGCAGAGCCGCCGGCAGGTGTCACCCGGAGCGAGCGGCGCCGGGCGCGGCTCCCCGGGATGGAGCGAGCGATGGGCAGGGGAGCGGGGCGTGGGACCCCCGGGACGGAGCTCTGGGCAGGGGAGCGAGGCGTGGGACCCCCGGGACGGAGCTCTGGTCAGGGGAGCGAGGCGTGGGACCCCCGGGATGGAGCGAGCTCAGGGCAGGGGAGCGGGGCGTGGGACCCCCGGGCTGGAGCTCAGGGCAGGGGAGCGGGGCGTGGGACCCCCGGGACGGAGCTCTGGGCAGGGGAGCGGGGTGCGGGGCAGCACGGGGGGGGGGGGTGGGGGTGGCCGATGGCACCCCCGCAGCACCCCCACAATGGGGAGCTGCAGCCGAGTCCCCGAGGGTGTGAAGAGGGTGTGTAAGGTCCAGGGGCTGCAGGGCTTTCATTGTCAGGGGCAGGAGATGCTCCTCCAGGTGCATCACTGTGAGCAAGGGGTGTGTGTTGGGGGGTCTGATGTGCCTCTGGTGCCTTAAAATAAGGGAAACAAGTACCAAGTGCAGCCAGCAATGACCAGGGGCCGTTTTCCAGCTGTCTTTCTTCCCAGAGCTCTAAACCCAAGACTTTCTTAAAGAATAAAAAACAAATAAAAATAGGGAAAGACCTCCAAATTATCAACCTTTCAACAAATCAACAATCTGGTTCTGGAAACTCTGAAACCAGGACCCTGATCATGGAATTATTAAGGTTGGAAAAGCCCTCTGAGATGATGAAGTCCAGCCTGTGACTGGCATCCTACCAATGCCCACTAAACCATATCACAAAATGTTACATCTGCTCATTTCTGGAACACTTCCAGGGGTGGTGACTCCACCACTTTCCTGGGCAGCCTGTTCCAGCTCTTAACCACACTTTCAGTGGGGAAATCTTTCCTAAGGTACAACTGAACCTCAACCTGATCTGGCCAATTCAGGGTCTAATTTCTGATAATTCAATGTAATTATTAAAGAATAGCACTAATTTCTAAATGTCAGGTCCTGAGTAACCCTCCCCAAACCCAATCTGCCCCATAAACATTTGTAATTTGCATTACAGTGTCTGCAGAGTAGCTAAGGAGTTCATGCACACACAGTGTATCACAACCTTTAGATTTCAGATATTAAGAGCTGTGTGCAAAGTGAATCCTAAAACTTCCATGAGAAACTTTCAGTGGCTGTAAGAATTTGAACATACCAGAGCACCCGGAATCCATCTTCATTAGATGTCTTCAGAACTGCTTTCCACTTTTAAACCCTCCCTTTTTCTCCACTTGCTCTTTCCCTCTGCAGATGCTCAGAAGAAAGCAGAAGCAGAAATGTCATTTGGCTTTTGCTGGTATAAGAGATTTTTCTGTGATTTACAGTGTCACCACTTCGTAAAACTTCCTGACTCCTGTCTCTCTGGGGCGTGCTCTGGCCTCACTCTCTGCTGGGGCTGCCCTGGCTGTGAATCGCTTTTCCCCCATGACTTGGCCCCTTTTAACTTCCCATCTCTATTAAAAAGCTAATTTGGGAACTCTTTTTCAATGCTCCCAATTTTGTATTTTTAAATAGAGTATGAAAGTCAAAAGCAAACTTGCTGCAGATAGTCTGAAGTGAAAATATTCCTTCTTCTGTCTTGCTTCTTTTTTCATTGATATATTTTCTCTGTTTCTTTCTCTCTCTTCTCTTTAATTCTCTCTTCTTTCCCTCTTTTCCTTTGGCTCTCTCATTCTGCCTTTTCCCTTTTCTCTCTTTTTTTCTGGAAAAACTCCTTAGGTTCTACCACCCCAATTATAGCTTTTATTAAAAATTTTTGAACAACTTTTTCTCATTCGACTACTGAGAAGTAGAAGCTGCTGGTGTTAAAACAAGCCATGTACCCAGAGAAATTGTGGAAGGAACTATCACTGGTTAAATATCAATATTAAATATACTTCACTTAATTTTTTTCCCTTACATTTTCTTCTGTGTTTATGTCTGATGCAGTGTATTTTATTTATTGTGTTTGTTCTCTACATTGGGTGCTATTCTGCACAAATGCTGCATTTAAATACCCCATTCACTGCGTGGCTGTGCTGCAGAAGTTCTGCAGTGACAGTTGCAGGAACACAGCCTGCCTGCCTGAAATTCCAGCCTGCCATAACACCAGAGCTGTGCAGTCTGATTATGTCCTGCAGATTGTGCCAACAGTTCCCTCTTGCTTTGGCTCCAAGCTGGTGAAAACACCTGCATAGATTAAAGAAAGATCATTATTATGATTATGTGAAGGAGTTGGTCTTTGTAACCTTAAAATTAAATATTTGGTTTAATGCCTTCGTGCCACAGGTCTGGCAAAGTCAGGAGTTCAAGCCCATTCCCCTGTGTGTCCTGTGCAGAAATGCAGGGTCTGCTGTAGGGGTGGAAATGGTCCTCACTAGGACAAATCTGAATTTTCTTTGAGACAGAAAAAAACCTGCCAAAAATTGGATTTAGATCAAAATTTTGTTGGCTTTCTTATAAGGAAAACCAGAATATTGAATCGTGAAAGTGTCCCTAAGAAAGGTCTTTCATAAGAAGGTTCTGCTTTTGTTTTCTTGCAAGACCAGTATTGGGAATATTTGATTGAGATGTGTGAACAACTAAATCCCAGATTCTCTCAGCATCCCTCAGGAGTTTTTAAGGGGAGCTTGTTGTTGGCTTCAAAAACCCTGGAAGGGAGATGTGCCTCATTGTCAAGGCCCTTTGGAAGTAGGATCCAGCCAGGGAGACCTGAGGGCTTGGGGGATGCATTTGGGATCACTGGGGAGTAGTGCAGGCTGTCCAGGGGTGCTGTTGGTGTCCCTGGGAGGTTCCCAGGCCCTCCCTCATTCCCAGGTTCCCATGGACAGTCCCCAGCCCAGCTTTGCTCTGCAGCCCTGCCCTGCCCTGCCCTGCCCTGCCCTGCCCGTGGGATTTTGGAAACCAGGGGGTTGGCTTCAAGGCCATCTCTGATTTACATCCTGCTCATCCTTTTCTCCCTCTGTGTCTGGAGATTTTCCAACCCAAAATAAAGCCTCGCAGGCAGCTGCATTCTGCTGCTTCTTCCCAAAAGGAGAGAGGAAGGAGCCGTGGATGGGGTCCAGCAGCAGTGAGAGTTACCCAGCAGCTGCAGCGTTTCCTGCTCAGCTGATGTTCATGAATCAGGAGAGGGTCACACATGGCAGGAGAGGGAAAAGACCCTTGAAGGGCAGGAGTGACACCGAATCAGGGCTTGGATTGATGGTCCTGTCCCTTCCCAGTGCACTCCATGGCCCAGGCCCATTTCCCGTGGAGTTTTGGTGTCTGACAGCCCGGGCAGGATTTACACTTTGCTCTCTATCCAAGTGCTCTGCAGCAAGTTCCTTTTGCAAGATCTGCTTCCAGCCAGTAGGGAATTCTTGTAATTATGAGCCAGCCCAGGCTAAAAAGCTCTGAAGTGAGCAGAGCACAAGGCAAGAGCAGTGCTTTGATCTCACACTCGTGGGTTAACCCGTCACCATCAAAGCAATCATCCTCAGATCATCCTCAGCTGCTGCAAGTGCAGAGCCCAATTAAAGAATAGCAAAGCCTCCCCAACAAAACCCCAAACAACCTGAAATAAATGATCAATGTCAAATTATCAGCTTTGGAATGATCACCAGAGCTTGAGTGATGCCAAGGGTTTTGCTGCCACAGTCAACAACACAATAAATTGGAATTGCAGTTTTTTGGTGGCTCATAACCAGTAAATCAGGTCTGGGGAACTATACATTTACTGCAAATTTAAGGAGTTGTTCTTCCATTTTTAAGAGTGCATTTTAAATCAAGTCAACGGCCATAAAGCAATATACAGCCTGCCTAGCTATTGTCTGGGGAATGAGTCCTGTACTATCATCATTCCTTTTTATTATTATTGCATATGGGGGAAGGGAGAAGAAATTTGGGAGTGAGATTGTCCATGCTCATCTACCAGGTGAGCCTGGACCCCCAGATATGGACAGGTTTTTCCTAATATTTCCTATATGGTCAGGAGTGGATGGTCCCCCCTCATTGCTGAAGAAAAAACCCCAAGGGGAGAATTTAGCCCCAAACCAATTTATCATACCGAACTCCTCTCTATATATGAGAATTCTAATAGGCAGAAATAAATTTATTCCTTTATCTTGGAACAGATTAAAAATAACTTTACCTGCAGACAAATTCTATAACAAGAAGTCAAGCTTAATCTGATTTTTTTTTTTTAATATTGAATCTAGTGAGATCATTATTTCTGCCTTGCTCTAGCAGGATGTGATCTCCCAGCTAAAGGGAAGGTGCATCTGTGTGTCATTAAGGCCTAACCTGGAATTCAGATCTTAATCCTCAGTACAGACCTTTGAGAGAGAAAGGGAGCTTTTGTTAATGCATTAATTTAAACTTGTTCACAGCAGCAGCAGTAGCTGATAGCTTGAAAGTAAATTCAGTTAGTATTTTTGGATAGTCCAGAGCTAAAGGAAGCTCTTCATGAATGGAAAATCTCTCATCTAAGCCTCTCAAGGAGCTCAAAAGGGATATTTATGCAAACATCTATCTGAGCAGGAGGTGTTCTTGCTCTTCATGTAGAAAGACACAACTGTCAGGCTTGTTAGGAAAATGTGTCACATCACCCAAAATGCAAGATTTACTGGTGCTGAGTGATGTTACCTTTATTGCAGGGAGACAGGAGGCTAATGAAGACACATTGGCACGTCTTGTTAAATACAACTGGCTCTGCTCATAGCAAACTTCAGGGCCAGGGTGATTGGGAATTCTGGGGTTGTATTAGGGGAGAAGCTGGTGAATCAAAAAAATGGGATTTTTCCAAATCACTGTGCTCATGTTTCTGACCAGGAAAGCCTCAGATTGCTCACCAAAGAATGAGCTACACCAGCTCCCTCTTGCAATTAGGTGAGATAACCTTCATTGCTGTAGCTGAATGCTCAGATAATGTATTTGCTAACCCTGTGTACTAGGAAGAACATGCAGAACCCAGCACAGTCTGGGTGATGGAGCAGGACAATGCAACCAGCTTAAATAGGAATACAGCAAATGTTGAAATGGCCAACAATAAGTCCATGTAATAGCATTTGAATGGAGTTCCATCCAAGCAATGGCTTTGCTCTTGATGAAATGGTTCAGTTTGTGCCACTTCTTTTTTGGAGATCTCTGAGTTTGCAGGCACTGTTCAGTTTCTTAGACCAAGAGGAGCAGCTCTTTATTGATGGCAGAGATGGAGGCAGATAAAATTCCTCTTTTTCTCAGTTTTCAAAGTGTTGAAGAACCTTTCCCCAAGTTTATTTATTGCAAAGGCCCATTGCCTGGGCCTTCATCTGCATGAGGAAGCTGAGGAACCAGCTTAAATCATCCTGGAGGAATGACACAGGTAATTAGAAATTTGGATCTGACAATTCCTTTATTGCTGTTGCAGACAGCAGCAGAAAGAAAGGAATTAATATATTATATATTATCCATATATTATAGATCCAAATAAGACTGTACCTTGTTCCCTGGCTCCATTAGGGGCTGGAAACAGGCAGCACTCTGTGCAGGCACTCAGTGGGTTCAGGATCAGACCCTCAGGTGTAAAGCTTAACAAAAAGCAAGATAAATATTCATGAAAGGTCTGATTTTATGTGACCTGCTTTCCACCTGAGCCGTGATCCAGGCTGCTGATCCGAAGAATAGATTCTGATTTCCATCTGATAAGGCTTACGTTTTTTGGCAAAGGGAGGCTCAAAAATAATCCTTCTCTGAGCAGATAAATCATCTAAAGCACTCCAACATGCAGGCCAAGGTAGGGGGAAATCTGCTCGCTGAGTTGCTGTGATTGCTTTTGTCCAGGAGCCCCTCCTGAGAGCAGATTTTGGGTGGGAGGCTGGGGGGCACCCAGGAGCAGGGCAGTGCCCGGGGCAGGGCAGAGCTGACCCTGAGCACTCAGCCCTGCCAGGTGCTGGCTCTTTGCAGCACTCAGAAACCTTCCAGGCCGTGTTTAAAAGGAACATCCTGAAGGCCCAGCCAGTCAAGGGGCTGCTAATGCACGGTGAACAGGCACTAAGTGCTTCGCTGGGCTGGAGCCAGGGGCTGCCTCCGTAGGATCCCAGCCCTGTTAAAATGTGGATTTTAGACCCAGCTGATGGTGAAAGCTGCCCCGTGGCACTGGGACCTGCTGCTGGGGAGGTTTTGTGCTGTGGGCTCCTTGGGCAGCTGGAATCAGCCACAGCCCTTCCCTGGCATGGCAGAGAGAAGGAGAAGGGTCAGGGTTATTTACTAATTGATCCAGTGCAAGCAGACACATGGCAAATGTTCATTTGAAATTGCTGGTGGGTCACAGAGCAAGGGAGGCCAGAGCCTGGCACACCCTGGAGATGTTTCCCTTGGTTGGTCCTGAGGGACCCTGCAGGAGATCAGGTCTGAAAAACCAATTCTGCTGGCAGGGAAAACAAACATTTACAGTTCCAAACAACCAAATGAAATCAGGCAATAAGCAGGAGTTGAGGTTCTAATTAGTGCTGGAATTTGTCTAAACCAGTGTTTGTATCACTTCTCAGAGCCCCTGGCTGCTCCAGGGACTGGGATCACACTCAACACGTTTCTTTGTGAGCACAGAGCCATGCAGGGCTGAGTCCTGGTACAGCACCAGATCTGCCCACTGCAGCAGCACCTGCCCCAACTCCCTTCCCTGGAAATCCTGATATGGCATCAGCAGCTCTTGCAGGGCAGTCTCAGAGCAGAAGAGAAGAGAATTTGGCTCAGGGACTGGTCAGCCCTGCCCAGGGCTGCTAAATGAGCTTTTTTCTCTGCACCAACTTAAATTCCAGGAGTTTTCACAAGTGCTATGGTAACAAAACGTGCTATTAAGAGTAAGTAATTATGATGACCACTTCCTGACTTCTACTCACTGCTTCTCTTCAGGAACAAAAGTAGGGGTGGAGAATTCTCATCTGACCTTCAGACAGAAGGATAAGATTCACAGCCACAAAAAATTGCAAACAGGACTTGGGATAATTTCACGTAATCCTGAGAATACAGCAACAGGCTTCCCAGGAGGATGATGACATTCAGAGCCTGAGCTGTTGCTAAGCTTTAGAAAAACATTTATTCTTTGGCCACAAGCTACTTCTGGTCTTTGTCATTAGCAGAGACATTTATGTCAGAAAATGTTGTTCCTTTTAAAATATTCTGTGATAAAAGGCACTTAGATGTCCAGTGTGAGCTTTAAATTAGCGCTGAAGTGGGGCTGTGCTGCAGCAGCTGCTGACTCCTCCACGTTCCCATTTCACTCCCAGCAGTGCCAGTCTGCCCACAACAGGTTATTGCTGCAGTTTGAGGCACAAAGACCAGAGTCAAATGATTTTCTTGACAAGGACACGCTTGGCTCAAACAATTTCCCTCCCAATTTCTTAGATCAGTGTCTGCTCTACTTCCATGGCAGTAAACAAGTGTAAACTCTAACAAACCACAAATTGGCTGTTGCCATCTCTGCTGGCTGACTCCTGGCTCCAGAAATGTCACTGCTGAAGGGTGTCACTGGAACAGCAGGGCTCTGCAGCAGCCCTGAACCCAAATGCATTTGTTTTAGATGTGATTCTTTTCTTATTTGTTCTCAGAAAACCTTTCCTTTGGCAGTGTGTTTAATTTAACAGCACTGAGTGCTATTTAAACAGAGGAGCTTTAATTCACGAGGTTTTGCAGAATTAAAGCGTGCTTATGTTATTTTGTTCTACCTTGTAGTTATTTTGCTCAATTTCTTTTGAGGACAAGCTAACAACATTCTCCCAAGTTACAAGAATTACACAAATTATTCCTAAACCTGGCATGGAAACAGCTGGCTGCGAGCCATTTGCACTGGAGGATTAAACCCTAGATCACAAAAAAAGGAAAAAAAAAATTAAAACCCACCATAATTTGGGAAAGTTCAGTGAAGCACAGGGAGATCAGATGGACCTGGGCTGTGCCACTGATGTGATGGTGGGAAGGTGGGATCTCTTGCAGGAAGTTCAGCTCTTCCCTTCCCAGCCAGGGCCAGAATTCCCCGGGAGCAATTCTGGCTTTTCTTCCCCCAGCGCTTCCCTGTTTCTGCCCCTTTGTTGGTGTGGATGCAGCGTTCCCACACCCAGAGTGGGTCTGTGGGGAGGCCCAGGGCTGGAACCTGCTGGAGGCTCAGGAGATGCCCCTGCTGCAGATCCAGCTCAGATTTCCCTGCCAGCTTTGGCACCTTCCTGCCCCATCAGGTCCCGTTTGCTCTCGCCTGCAGTGGCAGGAGGCTCTTTGGGGTGGGGTCTCACAGCAGGACCCTGAGCTTTGTGCTTGGATGCTCTGGAGGTGCCCGTTCCCACCTGCAGGGGAGGCTTGCAGCAATTCCAGCTCTCAGAGGGAGGAGTTCTGGGGATGGCCGCAGGGGTGAAGTGCAGACAGAGCCCGGAGTGAGCTGGGTGGGAAGGCTGGCACGGGATGGAGAGTGAACTGTTCTGGCTTTGAATTTTGTTCATTCTCACCAGAGGTGCAGGTTTGTTGTGCCAGAGGCTGCTCGGGATGGGGTGGGATGGGATGGGATGGGATGGGATCCATGGGATCCATGGGATGGGATCCAGGGGATGGGAGACACAGCCCTGACCCAAAATTGTAGAAAGACTCAAATGCTCAGAATTTTAAGATGAGGCCTAATAAATTTCTGTTCTTCCTCTACCTCTTTGTGTGTCTGCAGTAATACTGAGTGTCTTTTTGGAAAAGGGTTTTTAGGAGGTAACTTATGCCTGTAGAGGGGCATTATTAGAAGTATAAAAAGGATATTCAGCAAAGTGCAAGAGGTTTTGTTAATTATTCTTGACACAGCAGCACCTCAGGGAAAGACTTTCTGTGGGATCAGGACCTTGTAGTGCTTTCAAAGATGGGAGAGAAAATCCAAAGCAGGTGCACCCTGAGGAGCTGCAGTTGGTCTCCAGCCTTTGCTCCAGCCTTGTCCAGTGCAGTCCTAAATTTTCCTGGAGTCAGGTCTGAGGAAAAAAATTCCTGAGCCAGTACTGTAAGTGCCTGACCATGTGTGTGCCCTCAGCCCAGAGCTGCACAGAACCTGCACTGATTTATCTCATTCCCCCTCATTTCCTGCATCCGAGGAGCCCAGTGAAAATCTGCCAAGGGCTGCACTTCCTGTGAAGGACAGTGCCTGGCAATTACTTGGACAGAAGCTGAGTGTGTTCAATTTGGAGATAATTATAAATCTATTTAGGAAATCAAAGGAACCACAATGTATTTTTAAAGCAGAGTATTTTCTACTCAACACGGATACAAACAGACAAACATGGCAATAAAAGAAATGTTCACCCTTCACATGTGGGCAGTCTTCAGCATCACGTAAAAGCATTTACCCTTTACATGATTTAAAGATAGCATTCTCTTATTAGATGCTGATAATTAGTCATCAAGTGCAGAAAGAGCACATTCCAATGTGAACCCACAATTATCCCACTCCAGTGGATTAATCTCTCCTTTCAGGAGCTCATCACACAAACACTTCTGTAACGTGGCCAGCGTATTACGAGCTCCTCAGGATTCTCTAACAGCATTGTATCATCCTAAAACCTTTCTGTGGTGAAGCAAAAATTGGTGTCTGGCATCTCCCTTTTCCTCAGGCCGTGCTGATGATTTATGGGGCGTGGTGGCACTCAGCCAAAGGCTGGACTTGCTGATTTTGTAGGTCTTTCCCAACCTTTCTGATCCCATTACTCTGTGAAGCTGTTCCCATTGCACACTCACAGAGTGCTGGGAATGTGTCCCCTGGTGCCACCAGCATCTCCCTGCTGGGCTCAGGCACCCCAAGGCACGGTCATAAATCACTTTCTGACCCTATTATTGTTATTGCTGCAACCTCTGGGCAACTCCCCCTCCACGTCTGGTTGTTCTGAAGTGTTCTCCAAATGAGAAATGCCAAATCCAGCGATTTATGAAATCCCTTTGGAGTTCATATGAAGACAAATAAAGCAGTGCTGGGATTGTTCTGGGTAAGAGGGCAGGGAGCAGCAAAGGCAGCAGAGGAACGAAGTACGAAGCTGGAAAGGACCAAGATGTTGAAAAAAGGGTTGATGTGATGGTTTAGTGGCAGAGGGTGTTGGCCAAAGGTTGGAGGAGGATCTTGGAGATCTTTTCCAGCCTCAATCATTGTGTGCTCCTGGGGCAGCTCTTGCCCTCAGGTAGGAGGGATCTGCAGTCCCTGGTGTCTGTGCCAGCCTCAGCACACAGGCAGGGGCAGCTGTCCCTGCTGAGTGTTCTGTCCCCAAGCTGAATGTCCTGTCCCCATCTGGGTGTCCTGTCCCTGCTGGGTGTCCTGTCCCCAGGCTGGGTGTCCTATCCCCATCTGGGTGTCCTGTCCCTGCCGAGTGTCCCCTCCCTGGCACAGGAGCAGCTGTCCCCAAGCTGAGTTTCCTGTCCCCAGGCTGGGTGTCCTGTCCCTGCTGGGTGTCCTCCTGTCCCCAGGCTGGGTGTCCTGTCCCCATCTGGGTGTCCTGTCCCCTGCTTGGTGTCCTGTCCCAGCCGTGTGTCCCCTCCCTGGCACAGGAGCAGCTGTCCCCAGGAGCTGCCTGGGCACTCCCTGGGGACAAAGGACACACACTGGGCACAGCTCTGTGGCCCTGCCTGCCTCAGCTGGGAGGGAAGGGCAGTGCTGGGCTCAGTGCCCTGCCAGACCTGGGAGCTGGGGGGGGACAGAGCCCCAGGCCTGTCCCCAGCCCCTGCCAGCACCCCAGGCCTGCTCTGGGCCCCCCTGGACTCTGCATTTCTTGAGGGAGCCGTTCCCCTTGTCCCAGGGCATTGCAGGCACGCTGGGGGTGCTGGTGATGCCACAGCTGTGCCAGGGCTGCCCTGAACACGACAGGGAAGCAAATGAAATATGAGATTTATTGATCTTGTCTGTGCCGCATTGTTATTCACACCGAGCGAGATTCACCCCTAGGCACAGGACAAACATTAGAGTTGGGAAGAACATTGCAGCTGAATGTTTTATTTGGTGAAAAAAAATGCAGGTTTGAATCAGTTGCAAGTGCTTGTAAATTCATGTCGCATTTGTCAAAGGGTTTCAGTACATAAAACATTTTTCAGAAAATCAAAACATTTACTATTGATGTTTATTAAATGCAAGATCTACATTTTAAGGTCTGAAATAGCTTTTCATTTTAAATATTAATAAGATTTACTTTGAAACTAATACTAACAGCTGAAAAATAAACCAGTATTTTGCTAAGGTTAAAAACCAACAAAACTCAAAAATTATGAACAAATATTAGATTACTTCAGTCTGGAAAGAAAACACAACATTTTCCAAGCTGATACAAAGTATTTCCTCATTCTTTTAGCTTGGCCCATCACCCCAGGTGTGCTGAGTGGAGCAGGGGCTCTGTGCCTGCTGGGTGCTCTGCTGGCCTCAGTGGAACCTTTCTGTCTCTGGGCTCGTTTTTCCAAGCTTTTCCCAAGCTTGGAAAACAGCAGTGAATATCAGGATGTTGGGGTGCTGTGGCACAAAACTGATCCTTTGCTGGGTGCATTGAGGCTATAGAGAAACGTGTGGAAAGAATAAAAAAAAAATTTTTTAAAGTGCTGGAGGGATTATCCCACATTGGCAATAGATTTACATTGGTGCCACACAGAGCAGAGTCAGCTTTTAAAAAAGTCTGTAATAATTTAATGTGCATTATTAAGCAATATAGATCCTGATGCAGCTGCTGGGGCTGCTGCCTGCACCAGCAGCATCTTGTACCTTTTATTTTTAATCGCTGACGATGTTCCCCTCTGTTCATTAATCTTGCATCGAGGTGTTGTTCTGCAGAGGGCTGGCGTGGCTGCCAACGCCAGGAGAGCTCCAGCACATCCTGGGGGGGGCTGGGGCAGGGAAAACCAGGGGAGGGGGCCCTGGGGAGTGCTGCAGGGCTGCAGGGGCTGCAGGGCTGCAGGGCTGCAGGTGCAGGCTGCGGGCTGGGGGATGCAGCTCTGGGAAGGGCCAGGGGCCAGGGCAGGAGCGGGGCTGGGGTCCCAGAACCCTGTGGGGTGACCCCCACGGCTCTGGGGGGTTCTGCTGTCACCACTGTCCCCTGGCAGGGGCAGGGGCTGTCCCACAAACACCTGGAGGTGACTGACCGAGCTGCCAGTGCCTGCAGCTCCTGTAGCTCCTGCAGCCCCTGCAGCCCCTGCAGCCCCTGCAGCTCCTGCATATCCTGCAGCCCCTGCAGCCCCTGCAGCCCCTGCATCTCCTGCAGCCCCTGCAGCTCCTGCATCTCCTGCATCCCCTGTGGCCCCTGCATCCCCTGCGACCCCTGCATCCCCTGCATCTTCTGCAGCCCCTGCAGCCCCTGCAGCCCCTGCAGCCCCTGCAGCCCCTGCAGCTGCTCCCTGCCCAGGTGGCTCCAAAGCCCAGCTCTGCCTCTGCCCCTGCGTTTGCACGGGATGTTTGTAGAGGACTCACTGGAAACAGCCCTCCAAAAGGGGAAAAAGGAAAAAAGGGATTCTGTAACCCTAAAGGAAAGAAAGTGGAGAAGTTTGGAGGTAAACCAAGGCAGCCAAGGGTTTATCCAGTGGAATCCATCCCGTGGGATCCGCTCAACAGGAGCCTCCTCAGCTGATGGAGAAGATTTTTCCAGCACCTCCTCGATCACTCACTTTGTTCATTTTTTCCCATCAACCATATATGGCCTCCGTGTCAAAATATCATTTTACCATTATTGTCTATTTCCAGGATGTCTTTTATTATCCTGATTTCATTTTGCAGCCCAGAAAGTGGCACAGGCTTGGCTCTATTCCCTCAGGTTTATGAAAGACTGCGGCAAGAGGGAAGAACCTTTCTGCTCCTGCTCAGCACCAGTCCCAAACCCACTGGAGAAGTCCAGGCTGGCCAGGTCTCCTTGGCAGCTGGACTTGCTGGGGAGATGCTTTAAAAACAACAATAACCACAACAACAACAACAAAAAGTAATTAGAAAAACCTGAATCACACACAAAGTAGATGGGATCAAATTTACTTG
Source organism: Cettia cetti (assembly GCA_013401135.1). Lineage (NCBI taxonomy): Eukaryota > Metazoa > Chordata > Aves > Passeriformes > Sylviidae > Cettia > Cettia cetti. Next base: position 13,060 of record VZUI01053062.1, read on the forward strand.
TGGAAGAATAGAATCATGGAAGCATTAATGCTGGAAATTGCCTCCAAGTCCAGCCTCAGAGTAATACATGAGTAATTATGTAAGTAATTATAAAGTGCACATTTTTCAGCTAAACAAGATAAAGCTGGAGATGTGCTAACACAGCCTTTCCCAGATTTATTAAATATTTTGCAGTTTAGGCCATTAAAATTTTAAAAACAGCCACAGCCAAACAGAAGGGGAGGAGAATGTTTGAAGGGTATCCTGACTTTTCCAAGCGTTAGTGGAAAAATGTGCCCCTGCATTGCTATACATGTGATTCTTTAGGTTCTAATCTATCAAAGAAATGCAATTCTTAAGGTCTGGACAGCTAATTCTCTGCCCTGGAATTTACAGATCATCATAAAAAACATTTAAGCCTTTGTGGAAATGAATTCAGCTCCTTCAACTGCTGGAAAATTGGGGGTGACCCGTGTCCCAGGCAGGCTGTGTGCTGTGTGTCACTGTCACTGCATTACCTGCCTGCTTGGCAGCACTTGCAGGCTCTTTATAGCTCTTATTATATGTAGGTTTTCATTTAGATGCAATTTCTTTTGTAATGAGGCAGAACTTATTTTCCAGCCCCTACAGGTGCCTTTGTCAGCTCTCCAAATTGTGCATGAAGAGGCAGGAGCCCAATTGATCTCTCAATTAGGGCTTTGTTGATATTGGATAAATGAGGGTTCACCTGGCTTGGACACAGCCTTGTCTGACTGTGGGCCAGGACCTGCAGGTGAAAAACACACCTTAAAAAGGAAAGGAAGAGGTTTGAGGGTTGTTTTTTCACCCTTGATTGTACAGGCTGGTTTGGGGTGAAGCTGTGGCGTGGGTTCAAGTGCTGACCACAGCCTGGGGTCACCCTCAGCCCGGGGATGCCAAGGTTCTCCAGGTTCAGGCAAACCCAACATCTGGGAAGTTCCCAGCTGTTCTCCCAGCTCCTCATGGTCCAGAGTGCCGGGTTGCCAAGCCCTGCACTGGAGAAATGTAGAACAAATTGTGGCTGGAGCTTCCAGGGGGCTGTGCTGGGGGTTTGGCTTCACCTTTCTGAAGAAAGAACAGCAGCGTTTGCAGCACAGATGAGGCCCCAGTGTGCACAGCAGTTGATCTGGTTAGGCAGGTAATTAACTCAGCCTTATTGACCACAGCCCAAACGCCTAATGGAAGGAGTCTGGAAAGTGCTCCAAAAATTATTTCCTGCTAAATCAAAAGCTGAGATGAAAGAGAGGTTAATTTACAAAGACGGGCAGAAAGTTTAATAGCAATTTAATTTTTGTGAAAGATGTGTGTGTTGCTATAGCCTGACATTATGGAGGAAATTGCAACAGTCCTGGAATGAAGCTGCTGTCTGATTTTCCTCCTGACATTGCACGGGTGGGGTTTATGTGCAACAATTCGTCTGATGGCAGATTTCAAGTATTTGATTTACAGAAAAAAATCAATGGGAGGCTACAGGCCCAGGCTGAGTTTGTGTCACTTGGGCACCACACACGAGACTGAGGCCCTGCTCTGTGATCCCTGCAGGGACATGGATGGGATGGGATGAGATCCATGGGATGGGATCCATGGGATGGGATCGATGGGATGGGATCCATGGGATGGGATCCATGGGATGGGATGGGATGGGATGGGATGGGATGGGATGGGATGGGATGGGATCCATAGGATGGGATCCATGGGATGGGATGGGATCTATGGGATCCATGGGATGGGATGGGATCCATGGGATGGGATGGGATCCATGGGATGGGATCCATGGGATGGGATCCATGGGATGGGATGCAGCTGCCCCACGCTCTGACATCCCCAGCACAAACACTTTTCCCTTGTGCCAGGATTTCCCTGGATGCTGCCGGCAGCTGCTGTCCCCCCCAGCCTTCTGGTGCAAAGCTGACCTTTTCTGACTCCTTTAGCCACTCTGCAGAACTTTAAGCAACAACAACAGCTGCACTGGAGATGGGTCACCTCTTCTAATCTGATGGAAAAGTTTGTTTGCCGATGCGAACACATGCCCAGAGAAATTAAATCTCTGCAATTAATCGTGTGGAAAGGATGGGAAGAGGCTGGGTGAATTCCTTCATTTCTCTTACAGACAAAATCTTCCTTTCCATTGGTTTTCCACAGCTAGCTGCAATTCCTTCATCTCTCACAGCACTGCCCTGTATTAAATATCTTTAGATTTATTTTCACTGCTTTAAATTTTAAAGGCAGCACTTATTGCTGTTCTTGGGCCGTGCTTCTTGTGCTTTATAAAGCATTTTTTTCCAAAGGACAGTTCCATGCATGCCAGATGTGTCGCTGCCACAGATCCCAGAGACCAGGCACAAATCCATGCATTTTTTGGAGGTGTGCTGTCTAATATCAAAATGTTGGAATTAGCTTGTTACACGATACTGCCAATGGACTGGCATCTCTCTTAATAATATTATGAGCTTTCCTAGGGAGCTGCAACCTCTTTGGTATACATGAATTCAGTAATAACTGTAATTATTATGAAGTTAATATAAAACATGATGTCTCCCTCTGCCAATTCAAGGGCAATAAGTGTGAAAAACAGCTTTTCTTCTGACTGCACGTGGCTCGCTCTTCCCTGGGCTGTGGAGCAGCTCCCGGGTTCCCAGCAGGAAGAGCGGCTCCCTGTGCCTTTCCCAGCCCTGGCGATGCGGGGAGCTCACGCTGCTGCCCCTGGCTGTGCCCTGGGGGCTCCTCCCAGCCCCGGAGACGCTGTCCTGCAGCTCCTGCATCTCCTGCATCTCCTGCAGCTCCTGCAGCCCCTGCATCTCCTGCATCTCCCGGCCCGGGCACAGAGCAGCACCCTGGGCATAGAGCAGCTCCCATCCCGGGCAGAGAGCAGCTCCATCCCGGGCTCAGAGCAGCACCCTGGGCATAGAGCAGCTCCATCCCGGGCTCAGAGCAGCTCCACCCCGGGCTCAGAGCAGCTCCCCGGGCTCAGAGCAGCTCCATCCCGGGCACAGAGCTCCCATCCCGGGCTCAGAGCAGCTCCCCGGGCTCAGAGCAGCTCCCCGGGCTCAGAGCAGCTCTCCCGGCTCGGGGGCTGGCGCTGGGAGCAATCCCATCACTTGAGCAAATATGTGTGCTCTGGGCATTTACGGCTCTCTTGGCAGCCACCAGAACTGAGTCCATCCTCCTTTTATGTCTCCATATTGTTGTTTAAACACGGAATTTCCTGGAGGGGGCATCCAGCCTGCCAGGCTCTCGCCGCCGCTTCGCCCTCCCTCTATTTATGGCTCTCAAACATCTCCAAGGACTCCATTTACTTTTTAATGCAGCGGACGAAAACCAACCCTGTCAGGATTTCCTTGTGATTCTCTGCCAATGCCATCAGCGCGGGCTGCGGGATCAGAGCCGCGCAGCAGCCGGGAGCGCTCCCGAGGGATGCTCGGGGCCCTTTGATGCCCGGCTCACCACAACGCCCCGCTTGGATCTCCCGCGGAACGAGCCGAAGAGAACTTGATCATGAAAAGAGCCTTGATGTTCACCTGCTTCCCTGAAAGGAAAAGCGGAGCCTTTGCTTCCCGGGTGGTTTTTGGCTGCACACCCTCCCCGGAGGGCCCGTGGCTCTCGGGGTTCCTGCACCGCAGGTCAGCACCCCGCTCCTCTTTCAGCTCAAAATGCTGAGCACAAACCTTTGATTCATCACATCTTTTTAAGGCAAAGCTAAAAATAGCAGTTTCAAAGGCTCAATCATACGTAATTAGCCCCGCATTTATTTTTCCAACAGCTGTTCCGCGCCCGTGGGTTTGGGCGGGGAGTGGCGGATGGTGTCGGTGTCTGTGTCGGTGTCGGTGTCTGCGCAGGGACGGGGCAGCGCTTCCCGCGGGGATGCTGCTGCTCCAGGAATCCCTGCAGAGCCTCCCGCAGCCCCTCGCCCCCACATTCCCCTTCCCACGGACAAGGGCTGAGCTCCCCGGAGAGCTTCCACTCGAGGCTTTAGAGGCACAAGGGGTTAGTCTGAGGAAATCCATTTCTCTCCTGCCTGGAGGCATAAGGGAATTAAGACTGCCACTAGATGATGGATCAGCAAATTTTTCCCTAGGAGATCAGATTAATAGGGATTACAGAAAAGTTGCAGTATATTTATCAAAAGAAAAAAAAAAAGAATTAAATTCCTCCTCCCACCATCAGAACTGATTGTAAATTAGGGAAATCTATTTTCCTTTAAAAGAATAATAACCATAGATCAGACTCCCAGAATCTATATCCCCGAGGGCTCTGAAAATGTATTGAATTAATCTTGGCTACACGAGCAGCCCAGATCTTCTGTGTTAATTATTGTGCATCTTATTTGCCTTTCATATCTGGTCTGATAAGGCACAGGAGCTCATCAGATGAAAGCAGCAGTGGGGTGGAGCAGTGATTCAGCTGTAGATCACCTGGAGTTAAAAATCCAGAGCACAGACAGGAGCCTGAGGAGTGTCAGGAAGGGCTTAAGAAGTCCTAAACCCCTTTCCACTGAAAGTCAGCGTTTGCTGCTGCCTGGCAGGGAGGGAAGAGGAGCTGCACGAAGCTGTTGTCATTTCCTCCTCTTCACTGCTGTTGTGGATTTTCCTGAATGAATTAGAGGCTGCCAGCAGACACTGTCACAGCAGAATGGCAGAACAAAAACACTTCTGAACCTGGACTTGTAATTTGCCTGCAAAAACAAAGATGCTGTTAAAAAGAGAGTTGTGACATTTCCTTTGCTTTCAAAGAGACTGCCAAGATTTCCAGGCTTTTGTTTCATCTTCTCCTTCCCTAGTGTTAAATTATTCCTAGTTTTCATGCTGTAAATTTACATTAAGATGGCAAACGAAATGAATTAAAATATCTGAGCTTGAGAACTTGTGGAGGCCTGGCAGCAGCAGTGGCTGTGGCTGAGGAAGAGGAGCTGGAGCCTGGGTTCTCTGTCCTCCTGCTCGTGGGGCTGCTGGTTCCCAGTCCTGCTGCAGCCTCTCTTCCCTTGTAGCTCCTTGTGAGGGGCTGTGCACATCCCTTCTCCACAGAGAGCTGGAGCTGTGCTGCCTTCATCCTGGCACCCAGCAGGCCAGAGCTGCTCTGCTTTCCCAGGGTTCTGTTAAAGTCAGTCTCTCTTACAAAAACCTGCATTTTCCTCCTAATTCCAGTGCAATTATCCTAAAGTGAGGGGTGTTTGTTCCATTTTATCTTTTCTGTGCTGCTCTTTTATAATGAAGAGTTGGATTTCCCTAAAAGCAGAGACATTTTACACAGAAGCTCTGCCACCGAAGTCTGAAATGTTTAAATCTGATTGCTCAGTGATGGTTCCAGCAGAAATGACAGAGGGCTGAATGTACAAAACACCAACGTAAGCCTCACTTGGTTCCACTGCCCATGAATGTTTTAACCTCATTTATCCTCTCAGTACTTACAGAACCATTTCACATTTGTGCACTTAAAAGATTAAATGAAATAAATGGAGATGATTATGACTGCCCTGCAAAGCTAATGTGCAAAGGCACGGTGTTTCCTTGCTGCTGGAATTGTTTTTGTGCTCTTTCCCCACCCTGCAAGCTCTCCAGAAAAAGGATGATGATGAATCATGAAATCTGCAGCTCCCTGCTCCTGACAGAGCTCTCAGCAATGTGCTCTTGATGGTGCCCTCCCAGTGATAACAGCGATGCTCCCCTCCTGTGTCACAGGGAGGTGGCAGCTGGGTGACACATGCCAGCACTGCTGCACAGCCTGCAACTGGCCCAGGACTCTTCACACCCTCGAGGTGATGTGATGGTCTGGCTGTTACCCTGGGGCCGGCTTCAGCTGTGGGTGGAAATCACAGAATTGTTTAGGTTGGGAAACTCTTTCAGATCATTGAGCCCAACCGTTCCCCCAGCACTTCCTGGGGGAAGGAGGCCTCTGCTCCTGTGCCTGTGTGATTCAGAGCTTTCCTAAGTGGAACAGGAGGACAGACCTGCTCGTCAAAGCCTTCTCAGGCTGCTTTTCCATCTGCTCTGGCGGTGCTGGAGCTGTGCTCAGCCCTCTCTCGGGTGCAGATAATGCAGTTCCATCCCTCTGCTGTATTGATGGCACCATTCTCCCGTGGCTGGGAGGCACTCAGGGCTTATGCTGTGACAGATTCAAGCACTCAGCTGTCAGCCTGAGGTGCTGCATGTCTGGTTTTAAAGTCTGGTTTGCAGCCTCAGGGGAGGGGAAGAAGATGTTTCCAAAGGCAGGGAAGTACATCACCCCCTGCCAACACCCTCAGAGCCCCTTCCCTGCAAAAAGCCTTTCCTGGGAGCACCAAAGGGCTGGAACTTCTCAGGACTTCTCTACAAGTTTGTCATTCCTCATCAAACACCCATTATTTAAACAACTAATGTCAGATCAAGATCAAGCAACACTCTGCTCTAAACTTTATGCCTCTCCCTGTGGTAATTACTGCTCAACTCAGTGCTTTATAGAGGCCTTTGACTTTACTTTGAAACAGGAATTGCTGCCTGGTGCCAAAGACACTGACTGAAATGAAAAATCTTTGATCTAACTCAGTATCACAACTTCTTTTTTTGTGTATTAACATAATCTCTGTACTGAAATTAATCTGTGGTGTGGCTGCAGTCTGTTGAAGATTATATGTATTAGCATTCAAGAGGATGACTTTTTTAAGCAGGAGCAGTTCTTACTTTTCAAGCAGCTCCTATTTTAGGAGTGTATCTGTTTCGCCCTACAGAACATCCTCAGGAAAAGTTTAGGAGATACTGGCAGAGGAAATGGGTTTATTTCTTTGGACCAAATCAGCTGTGGGTGTGGCTGACCTTCTGTCCTTTATTCCAGCCCTGGACGCTGCAGTGAGGCCCCAGAGCTGAGGGAGGGGCAGCAGCTTCTCCTTCAGCCGGGTCGGGACAGGGGACCCCTGGGCTGGCTGAGGAGGGGGAGGCTGGGGGGGATCCGTGAAGCGCAGCCCTGCTGCAGGGCTGCCACCCGAGGGCTCAGCAACTGCTGGGGCTGCAAACGAGGGAGGGGGGCTTGGTGAGGAGGGGACAGACTGTGCTCGTGGTCTGGTGGGAGGAGAGGAGAGGAGAGGAGAGGAGAGGAGAGGAGAGGAGAGGAGAGGAGAGGAGAGGAGAGGAGAGGAGAG